>JAGPOY010000906.1:0-19896 GCA_018983105.1 Silene uniflora
GGATTCGTTTTTACTTTAAATGGCGCTGCAGTCAGCTGGAAGAGTTCCAAACAGAGTGTTATAGCAGATTCTACGACTGAGTCCGAGTACTATGCCGCTTCTGAAGCTGCAAAGGAAGCTATATGGATGCGTCAATTCTTACAAGGACTATCTGTAGTGCCTAGTTCGAATGACCCAATCACCATCTATTGCGACAATAGAGGTGCCATCTTCCAGGCTAAGGAGCCTAAGTCTAGCAACAAATCTAGACATGTACAACGAAAAGCTCATATAATCAGAGATTACGTGGAGCAAAAGGAGATAGTGTTAGATAAGATTGCTACGGATGACAATATAGCAGATCCTCTAACTAAACCATTACGACAAGATAAGCATGAAGGGCATGTTATTTCCATGGGAATAAAACATGTTCCTAAGTTGTAGTACTCTTTTATGAATTGTATTCGTTTTCTCGTGTACTCTTTACAACCTCATTGATTATGATAATTTTATATTTTGTTTTTCATGTGGATTGTACGACAATATTTGAACACCACAAAGTGAACTGAATAACATTATATCGTTTTGGTCCTTAATCGCCCATATGAGCTGATAACTCTGGCTATTATTTTGTGACGTTGGTTGATGGTGGGTTCAACGAGCCATAAGTCAAACGGTTGACTTACCAATCACAGTGGCGAGATATACGGATATCTCGTAGGACAACCATGTGACAATATTATGGAGTCCTTAATGTTTCATAACATTAGGTGCCAGGTCGTGGATAAGACCTCCATAGTGTTCCTAGGAGTCGATTCTTTTGACTATCGACTGTCTCTTGAGATTAAGGCAGATTTTGGGTGACTTTGGTTTCTTTCCCACGGTCATCCGTAACAGGGGGCCAAGTGGATTTTCACTGGTTCATTTCATGCTGCGCTTACATCTGCAGGATTCGAGTTGAAGGAAATATCCACCGTTTATCAGGTTAAAATATTTCTCAGGGCCACTCGAGGAGTTGTAACTGAAATGCATGGCCGTGCTCGAATACAGATTCGTTTTATCAGTTGAGTTACGCTCTAGTCGGGGAAACCACTCTCGATACAGATCATTTGTAAAATACGACCTTTGTGAATACGGATTTGCAAATTGTTTTACATTGAGTGGGAGAAATGTAATTGGATATGAGAATTGGTTATCGCACCTACACTTGTACGGACAAGTGGGAGTTTGTTGGAGCGAGTGTCCTCCATGGTTAGTGCGATAACGTTATTGCACATACACTTGTACGGACAAGTGGGAGATTGTTGGGGCTGGTGTCCTCCACAGTTAGTGCAGTAATTTTATTGAAACTCTAAAAGGATCACAGGGCATACTTTTGTATTATTATCAGTTGATCCACGTTTATCAATAACGGTTGTCTTGCTAGATAAGTTTGACGTTATTGTAATACGGATGGCGGTGATCAACTGGTCCCTAAAAGTCACACCTATAGGACACGTTTGAGAGATGTGACGGTATGAAAATACAGTCATGTTTATGCCTAATACGACTAAACGGTGAGTCGGAGTTATTGACTACAAAATTAGTCAATGTGATGTTGAGATAATTATTTAATGCAGATTAAATAATAAAGGCTAAGACGAATTAAACTGTTAATTCGTAAATTAAATATAAACGGTTATATTTAATTAATATAGATAATGGGAGCTTAGACGGATTAAACTAATAATTCGTAAAATAATATAAGCAGTTATATTATGAGCTTATTATACAATATGGTCATTTTATATGTTGTCAGACAATTATTAATGTGTCAATTGGTAGACGCGTTAATATCTGACATTAGAAATGACGATTTATAATGTGAACCCGTTAAATATACAGTTAGCATTTTTCGGGCTGAGCTATTGATCAGAAATTAGAAGAGAGTGGAAAGCCCACTCTCCTCTCATCACTTCACTCGGCCGAAATAAGCACAAAAGGAGATGACTCTCTCCTTTTGACCGAACGAAAATCATTTCACACAAAACTAGGGTTTTGGGAAATAGATCTCTCAATTCTCTCGATCTCACATCGCAAAAACTCACTCATTCTCTCGATATTGCAAGGCAATTAGAGAATACTTTCGAGCACGAGCGGCATCGTCTCACGCGGTTTTGGGTGCAACGATTAGGAGGAAATCTACGTTGATTTCTAATCTTAGGCCTTATCGCACGGACCGATGGTTATTTCTCATTCATGTTTTTCGTTTATTGCTTTTCGTTTATGACCCGTAATTTCACATGTTAAATTTTCGTTATAGTCCTAAAATTTAAGGGGTGAATATACGGATATTCCCCACAAAGACACCTAAGGGTCGTGTGAGAGTACGGTCGGCCATTTGGTCCGTCATGTTGGTGCAGTGGTACTTAGTAAAACCTAACCGCTTTGCCAAAGACAAAGGCAGTACACTGACACTAGCTCCTAGGTCACATAACGCATTATCTATAAATTTAAGACCAATATGACATGGTATGGAAAAACTTCCTGGGTCAGATAGCTTAAGTGGGGTTCGGTTTAGGAGGTGTGCAGAACACTCCTCCGTCAAGGCAATGGTCTCGACCTCGTTAACATTACGCTTACGCATTAAAATTTCCTTCATAAATTTTAAATAGGAAGGTACCTTTCTCACGAGCTCGATAAACGGAATGGAAACATTCAGCCCTTGCACAATTTGTCCAAACCGTGCAAACTTTGGTTCCGTTGTCTTAGCTTTCTTCAAACGTCTAGGAAATGGAACGTGCTCATCAGATACTCCCTTGTGCGTATCACGTATCAAAGCATTATTCAGCATTCTCTTATTCACAGGCCTCGATCGACCACTTTCCTCTTCAGAACCCTTCGATCGATCAGCATCACTCGATCGAACTTCATTGTCATTCGATCGAGAACCTTCATCAGCAACATCTCTCGATCGAACTAGGGTGTCATTCGATCGAGAGCTTCAATCAGCAACCTCTCTCGGTCGAACAACAGCTTCAGCAGCAACCCTCGATCGAGTAACAGCATGTTCTCGATCGAGCTCTCTCTCTTCAGAACTCCTCGATCGAGAAGCAACTTCCTCTCGATCGAGCAGAATATCAGCAGCAACATCAGAAACCTTAGCATTCGTGCTCGAAGCATCAGAATCAGCATCACTCCAGCCAGAATATGATGTCCCACTTCTCAGTGTGATCATATTCAAGGTCTCTCTTCTTTGTACAGTTTGGGAAGGCAACTGTCCAAGCTGCCTTGCAGATTGATTCGCAGCAAGCTGACCGATTTGAGACTCAAGCATCTTGATAGTAGCATTGTTGGCTTGGCCCGCTTTGTTCATTTGAGTAGCTAAAGCCTGAATCATAGACTTAAGCTCTCCCATCTCTGAAATCCCTCCAGACGAAGAATTCCCTTGCTGAGGTGTAGCAAACTGAGGCGGCTTCTGGTAGTTCTGCTTATGCGGTGGCACATAAGCTCCTTGCTGGGGTGGGGGAGTCGGATTTTGAACGTTTTGACTCGACCACCTCAAGTTAGGGTGAACATACCCTTGCTGGTAGCCTCCTCCTTGACGGTATTGCAAGAAAGAGTAGACGTGCTCTTTCTCGGCAAAACAGTCGATAGCGACGTGGCCTAGCTCGCCACATCTCTCGCAAACAATAACTTCTTCCCTTTGCATCATATGGACCGTTTGTTGGTTCCCGGAAGAATTATTCTCCATTCTATCCATTCGAGCAATCAGCTTCTCGAACTTATCCTCGAGCCCATCAGTTTCAATATTTGCCACGGTCCGAGTACCACTCCGTGGATTACCTTATTCAGCCGTGTGGTTAGCCATCTCCTCGATAAGTTTCCAGCCCTTATCATCATCAATTTCTCGCTGGAAACGACCATTAGCTGCAGAATCTAAGATAGCTCGGTGGTCTTCGAACAACCCGTTGTAAAACTGGTTGCATATAAACCACGGTTCAAAACCATGGTGAGGTACAGCTCTCACGTAGCCTTTGAATCGGCTCCATGCTTCGCATAGGTTCTCCGTACCGCCTTGCTTAAAGTTTGTGATCTTGGCTCTCAAAGCATTAGTTCTTTGCGGAGGAAAGAACTTCTTGTAAAACGCCAAAGCTAGCGTAGTCCAGTTCGTAATCCCGGCCTCAACTCTATCTAGGTCTCCCAACCATTCCCGAGCATTGTCGGTCAAAGAGAAAGGAAATAAGACCTCCTTAATCTTGTCCTGGGTGACTCCTTTAGTTGCAGGAATGGACAAACAATAGTCAACAAATCTTTCCATATGCTTCCGCGGATCTTCACCCGGAACGCCTCGATACTGATTTCTCTCGACCATATTGATGTAGGATGGTCGAATGTCAAACGTGCTCCCATCCTCACCAGTAGCCAAGTTAAACCCTTTCGGAATAAATTCCGCCGTAGGCTCCGAATGACTTGCAATATTAGGCATCTTTGCTGGACTAGTAGCTTCAGTAACAATAGGAACTTCCTCGGTAAAATTAATGCTCTCACTGTGAGAAGTACTCAAGCCTTCCTCCTGACGGATCCTTTCCAATTCTCTTTTTCTGCGTAAGAAGGTGCGTTCAGGTTCCGGATCGGCCTCAACCAATTATCCCTTACTAGACCTGCGCATACACAAGTAAAAGAAAATTAGTAAGAACGGTCTTAAGCAATTTAGAATTCCTTAAGACAAAGACAGAAAAAACTAAGCACAAATAAAAAATAAATTGCCTCCCCGGCAACGGCGCCAAAATTTGATGTCGTGTCGCTATAACACCAAAAATAAAACCTAGAAACTACTAACGGAAGCTAGTGGTAAATAGGGTCGATCCCACAGAGAGGCTATTTCGATTGATGTAATTAATCTGTCGGTCACAAAATCGGGAGTTGATTTGTTTATCTAAATACTAAAGATTAAAAGACAAAATAAAAGAAATTAAAAGGTAATAAAATCAGAAGGAGAAGGGAGCATGCGAAGGTTTCGGTCCACCGTGTATCAAAAATTTAGGGTTTACTAGGGCGGTCAGTTCGTTGATAGGAAGGACTGGGTTGTCACCTTTCGGTCCTTAAACCCGACTATATCTTTCGATCTTAAGTCGTCCTAAAGTCTTTCTTACTTAACTTTCATCCTCATAAGAAATCGTTTATTGCAATTAAACAAGCCTTACCCTTCCAATCTTTCGATCTAGGTCGGGGGTTAACTACGAGTAAGGTTTCCTCCGTGCACTCATTCAACCAAACAACAATTAAATTATTTAACTACAATTCCTACCTAAAACTGCCCTAACACGTTATACCCTAGTATGCATCAACACGGTTTCCCTCATCCTCGCATACTAAAGATTTAGCTACGCATACTAAAATTATTAACGAGAACAATTAAAGAAGACATGCTAAACAATAACATAATTCGAGTAAAGTAAGCTAAGGGAAAGAGAAATACGGTCTCGTGTGATCCGGCGTGAAGAACGTAGGGTTCCAGTTTCCAAATTGAACATAAACCGTAAAAAGGGGAAAGAGAAGAAAAGAGGAGAGAAGAAAATATTATTGAAAGATTAAAAATCTGAAAAGAATAGTAAAAACAGATGATAAAAGAGAGATCTCTAGGTCTGAAGACCTGACGTGCTTTTATAGTAAAGCATGCACGTCTTTTATTAAACTACGGACTTTCCTAATGTAGCTAACCCAAAAAACCTCTCGATCGAGTACTTAAGGTTCTCGATCGAGGAACAATTCTGGGCAGCCATCTCGACCGAAGAGTGAGATCTATCGAACGAGATCTTCTCCTTGCAGCTTCCTCGATCGAACACAGGACAGTTCGATCGAGATCTTCTACTCTTCAAGTCCTCTCGATCGAGCACAGGGCAGCTCGACCGAGGCTTTCTGCTCGTCCAGTCTACTTGGTCCTCGTCGACTTGGGTCTATACTTGGTCGACGACAGGTTCCATGCTCGAATAATCCTCTTTTGTGCTTCCATCTTCTGAAATGCAACTTTTAGGCTAGAAAAGGTTTGTTTCAGTTACAATCCAGCTTATATCTGCAAAATAGCAATACAAACGCAAAGTAGTCTATTCGGGGTATAAAGCGATATAAAACCAATTATAATTACAGAAATACGTGCCAAAAGGGACTGTAAAAGTCTATATAATATGCACGTATCAGTCATGAGCCTATAAGCACCATGGACAACTATACTCTCTACCTGGTATGGACCTTCCCATTTGTAGGCGAATTTTCCTGCCCTATGGTTCTTGGTGTTTTGGAAGACTTTCCTGAGGACGAGGTCCCCAACTTGCAGGATCCTGACTTCGACGTTCTTGTTGTATGACCTGGCCACAACATGTTTGTATGAAGCTAGGCGTATGGATGCGCTGGTTCTAAGCTCGTCAATTGTATCAAGATTCCTGACCATGTCAGTCTGGTTCCGTTCTAGCGTCTGGCACGCGTATCTGTGGGTTGAAACTAGAATTTCTGATGGAATAACAGCCTCTGCCCCGAACACTAGGCTGAAAGGTGTCTGTCCTGTCGCCATTTTTGGTGTAGTTCTGTCTGCCCATAGGACTAAGGGGAGCTCATCGGCCCATTTTCCTCCTTCTTCAGGGCTATGTTCCACCTGGCGCAGAAGCCTTCTGAATTGTCACATATGAACTGTGATCCATTATCGCACATGATCTCTAGTGGGATACCGAAGCGGCTGCTGATGTTTCTCTTGATCAAAGAGATCACATGTCTCTCCTGTATCTCAGGGAAGGCCTCTACTTCGATCCACTTGGAGAAATAATCAGTCATTGCTAGCATGTATGTCAGATTCCCTGGTGCCCGTGGTAGTGGGCCCACAATATCCATGCCCCACATCATGAATGGACACGGTGAGATAATGGGATGCATTAATTCTGCTGGCTGATGTATGACGGGTGCAGACCTCTGACATGAATCGCACTTCTTTACGTACTGCACTGCATTTTCACGCATAGTTGGCCAGAAGTAGCCTTGTCGTAGAGCTTTGTTTGACAGACTGCTGCCCCCTGCATGGTTTCCACAATCACTAGAGTGGATGGCATGCAGAACACTCTGTGCCTCCTCCTTGTCTAGACATCTGAGGTATGGTCCTGCCAGGGACTTCCTGAATCGTATGTCATCAATCAATATGAATCTGGATGTCTTCGTTCTGAAAATCCTCATTTCCTTCTTACTTCCTTGTAATATGTCTTCCTTCAACCAATCTATGTAAGGCTGGCGCCAGTCATTTTCTTCTACTGCTAGATCCGTGGCAGTGCACACTAGTATACCTGCCCCGTTAACCTGTTCTGGGTTCTCTGGATCAGCCGTATTTTCTTTGCTAATTGCCGGTTCCAGGATGTGGACAATAGGTATGTTCGACAGTTCTGTTGGCTTGAAGGTTGAACCCAATGTGGCCAATGCGTCTGCCTCCACATTCTGTTCCCTGTGAACTTGTGCTATAGCAAATGTCCTGAATTGCAAGGTGAGCTCTTTTGCCACTGCCAAGTAAGCTATCATCTTGGAGTCTTTCGCCGTGTAGGAGTCATTCACATGGTTGACTATCAGCTGGGAATCACTGTACACCTGAATGTCCTTGACTTTCAATTCTAATGCCAATTTTAACCCTAGTACCAACGCTTCATACTCTGCTTCGTTGCTTGTTGCTTTGAACTCACATCGTAATGCTTGAACTATAAGATCAACATCTGGAGATCTTAGCACTAGACCTACCCCTACACCCCGTGCATTAGATGCGCCATCTACGTTCAAGACCCAAGTTTCAGTTGTATCATTTCTTTCTAGTGTCAGAATTGCCTTTTCTGCCCCAGCCTGGATGCCTGGGCTTAAGTCAGACACGAAATCTGCTAGAACCTGAGATTTGATAGTTGTACGGGGCTCGAATTGCAGATCATACCCGCTTAAGTGTACTGCCCATTTGGCCATCCTACCAGACAGTTCTGGCTTCCTCATGATTTTTTGCAACGGGTAGTTGGTTATGACACGGATCACGTGGGCTTCGAAGTAGGGGCGCAGTTTATACGAGGCAGTTATGAGTGCTAGAATTAATTTTTCTAGAGATGTGTACCTGGTCTCAGCTGGAAGTAGGCTTTTACTCACATAATATACCGGATGTTTCACTTTGTCCTGCTCCCTGATGAGGACCGCACTTACTGCTGCTTCCGTGATAGAGAGGTAAAGAAGTAAATCCTCTCCTGTCTCTGGCTTCGACAGTAGAGGTGGAGGGCTCAGATATCTTTTTAATTCCTGGAATGCTTCCTCATTCTTATCTGTCCACTCGAACCTCTAACTTTTACGCAGTATATCGTAGAACAACCTGCATCTGTCTGATGATCTGGATATGAATCTGCTCAATGCTGCTACCTTCCCTGTGAGTCACTGAACGTCTTTTGGACTCCGGGGAGACTCGCACTGGAGTATTGCCTTGATCTGCTCCGTACTGGCTTCTATTCCTCTTTGTGTGACTATATACCCCAGGAATTTGCAAGACGGTACCCCGAAGGTACACTCCGAAGGGTTCAGCTTCATCTTGTATTCTCTTAGGGTGGCGAAAGTGTCGGCCAAGTGCTCCATGTGCATGCTCGCCTTCTTTGTCTTGACCACTATATCGTCTATGTATACTTCCATTGTCTTTCCAATCTGCTGTTTGAACATCCTATTGACCAACCTCTGGTAAGTAGATCCTGCGTTCTTCAGTCCGAAGGGCATTACGTTGTAACAATAAATTCCCCTTTCTGACATGAAGCCAGTCTTCTCTTGATTAGCTGGGTCCATCTTGATTTGATTGTATCCACTCCAGGCGTCTAGGAATGTCAGTATCTCATGTCCTGCCGTGGCATCTACCATGGCGTCAATATGTGGCAAAGGGAAGGGATCCTTGGGACATGTCCTGTTTAAGTCGGTGAAGTCTACACAGACCCTCCACTTGTCGTTCTTCTTTGGTACCACAACCACATTACACAACCACTGTGGGTACTTGACTTCTCTTATCTTTCCTACTGCTAGCAGATTATCTACCTTCAGGTTGATGATTTCATTGCGTTCTGGAGCGAACTTCCTTCTTCTCTGCTGTACTGGACGGTAGGCAGGATGCACACCCTGTTTATGTGTGATAACGGCGGGATCTATGCCTATCATATCGTCATGGGACCGGGCGAAGCAGTCCATGTTTCCTTGCAAGAACTTGATTAACTGCTGTCGTGCGGTGTCAGAGCCTTCTGCTCCTACGTACACTGTTCTGTCGGGATGCAGGCTGTCCAGAGTTATCTGCTCCAGTTTGACTGGTTCGGGTTTGATGTATACGTCCTGGACAGACTGCTCCCTTAGTTGCTATGCTGGTGGGGAAGCAGTGCTCTTAAGAGCCTGCTTGTAACATACCCTGGCGTCTTCCTGGTTTCCCCGGATCTCTACCACTCCCCACGGTGCTGGAAACTCGATACATTGGTGATAGGTGGATGGCACCGCCTTCATCTGATGCAGCCACGGTCTTCCCAGGATAACATTATACGTTGATGAACCGTTGATAATTAGGTACCTGACTTGTTTATTAGTTCCGCCGATATAGGTGGGAATTACCATCACTCCCAGGGAGAGTGTGCTATTTCCCCGCTGAATCCCACCAATGGTACGGCCTTCCTCTGGAGGTCCGCTTCATTGAAGCCCATTCAATTCAGAGTGTCCAGCATGATCAGGTTTACTGAGATTCCTGTATCAACTAAAACTTTCTCCACTGTGCAATTGCCTATGGATAGTGTGATCACAAGTGCATCATGCTACTCCTCGCTGCTATCTTTTGCATCTACTTCGTCGAATGTAATAGTAGGCAAATTTTCATGGCATACCTGATAGGATGTCTCTGGCCTATCTCCTTTCAGCTACGTAGCTCGCCTTTTTGCCGCAGAATATGTCAGACCGCAGATATTTGAGCCGCCTGTTATCACGTTTATAGCCCTGGTGCAGACGGGAGGTGGTGAAGGCAGAGATTGCTGTGCTGTACTAACCTTATTCCTCTTGCCTCCACGTGTTAACAGGTGGTCCAGATTCCCTTTCTTGTACTGATTGTGCACCTCTCTCGTCATGGTGAAGCAATCCGCTGTAGTATGCCCTATGTCCTGATGGAACTCGCACTTCTTGCTGGCGTCGTTCCTGATAGTCTGGCTTTCGTCTGGTGGTATGGGCCATCTGACCTTGTCTCCCAAATCTCTGAGTGCTTTCAGGAGGCCTGCGATTCTAGTGTTGAATCCATACTCCTCGTATTTTGGCGGTAAATTCTGATTATCCCTGTGATCTGTATACTCTGCTGCCACCTTTAACACTGGCCTGCTGTAGGGTTTGGCCCTTTCCCCCCTAGTCGTTTCTTTCTTGCTTCTTGCAACTTCTTCTATCTTCTTTCTGGCTCTAAGATCCTCCTGGTACCGCATGGTTGGCTCTGCCATGGCTTGTACCTCCTCAAATCGTCGACAGGGGTTTCGAGTCATCTCCTTGTAGAGATAAGAGTCCTCGTGCAATCCTTGGCGAAACGCTTCTATTGCTGTCGCCGTGTCACAGTTTTTGATGGACACCTTTTCCCTGTTGAATCAATTGATGTATTCTCTGGTTGTTTCCTCGAATCCCTGCACTATTCAGTGCAAGCCACTTGTCTGCTTCTGTGGCTTCCTGCTGCTGGAGAACTGCTGTACAAAGACGTTGACTAGCTCAGCGAATGAAGCTATAGTCTTGTTAGGCAGGCTCACAAACCACTTCAAAGCTGCTCCAGATAGAGTAGAGCCAAATCCCTTGCACATGCATGCCTCCTTCAATGGTCCTACTGCTGTAGTGACCATCATCTTCTACTTGTATTGGCTGATATGATCAATCGGGTCTGCGGTTCCATCGTATAATGTCATTGTAGGTGCATTAAACCCCTTTGGAACTCGCGTCAGCGCAAGTTGATCAATGAATGGAGAATCAGCGTAGCTTTCTCTATGGGAGTTGGCATCCCTGGTATCATGTACATCATATCCATCAGTTCGTTGTACTGGTTTTCTAGGTACCGCTGATAATCCGTCTGGGGTCCGGGAGTGGGCTGATTGTAGCCTGGCATCTGCCCCCCAGTCCAGGTATGCATTGGAGTCGGATACTATATTACAGTTGGTATCATATTGTTCCCCGTAGGTGGAACTGGCATCTGAGTATGCTGGTAATATCCTGGAGTCTGCTGCTACCCGAACATTGGAGCTACCTGCTGATTGACGAGAGGTGCCTGAGGTATTCTGGTCGAAGTGATTGGCGTCATGTTAATTGCCCCAGTGCCCTGATTGGCTGGTGGTAGCTCCTGGTGCAGGTACGCAGGTTGGCTGATAGCTGGCGTGACTCCCTGATCTAACCGCGTAACTAGTTCAGATGGGAACGCGTGCTGCGTACCCTCCGGGACGTCAGCGTTTGGATGGTCCTCTAGTGTTGCATGGTCTGGGGAGTCCTGGTTCCTTGACTGCTCAATTGCTTGTACGCGGATGGTGTCTAGGTGTGACCAGATCCTCCTATTCTCCTTTAGTGTTGTTACCTTCTGGCTTCGGTTCTCTTTCCTTAACGCCTCCACATAGTTATGCAGAGCTTCCAACGTTCCCACTAACGTCTGTGCCGTGTTAGGAGTTGACTGCTGTACTGCCTGGTCTAGCACCCTGACCTCTGGATTTCTGATGACAATAGGTTGTGTTGTGGCCATAGGGATTTTCGTTGTCGGTGGTGGCTAACTCTTGGGCGCCTGAGTAACCTTGGTGGTTGGCTTGGAAATTTGAGGTGATGGCGCTTGTCCCTCCGGAGTGACCTGCCTGAGATTTTCTTCTCCTTTGGAAGTCGGTCCCATGCTTCCTTCTTTGTTTCCTGCCATGCTGCTTTTGTTTCCTGTTTGAATTACGATCACTGGTGACGACTACGTTGCCCCACGGTGGGCGCCAAACTGTTTTGGTATTTTTCTACCGTTTACTTGAAGGGGGGTCAAGGTAGGTTTAATTTACTATATTTAGTATGGACTGACGATTTTTGACTTGTGAGAGTTGATTAATGCAAGACAAACGATAAAAAGTAAAGCGAATAGTAAAACAAAGAACAAGACACCAAGATTTGGTGACGCGGAAAACCAAATGTGGGAACAACCGCGGGAGGGAGACGGTATCCCTCCAAGGAGTTTCACTATGATCTTTTTTAGGGCCCAAGAGTGGCGTTACAATGATGCGTGAGGCTTAAAATAACAATGTATGTAGGATGTGTGTAACTAGCTCAGGTTACCTGTCTCTTATGGTGCCCGTGGTTTTTTCCCATTTAAGGGTTTTCCACGTACAAAATCGCTGTTTTGCTTTGTTTATTTTATTTTACTCACTTAGATTCAAGCCTGCCTAGCAGCATAATAGACAGGTAACCTAAGCTAATTGACCCTGAAATACTCTACCCTGACCGGATCTATCCTTGCGCAAAATCCACATAAAACATTTGGCGCCCACCGTGGGGCATCTAGCTCGAAATTACCCTTTTTCCCTTTCTTACAAAAGATCCAAAAACGTTACCACAAAAAATGTCTCAACCAACCGTGGAAGAACAACTGGCTGCTGTTCTGTTGAAGATTATCCAAACTGAAGCAGAAATCGTGCAATTGAAAGAATCTGAATCCGCTTTAAAGGAAAAATCGGAGAAAAACAAAGGGTCCATTTCTAAGCTCCAACCTGGTACTCCTTTTTCTTCGATCATCAAGCACTTTGATTTTTCCAATTTTGGGAGCCCCAGTAAACCCAAGACAACAAGCAATGTTGATGAGGATGGAGAGGCAAAGAATGATGAGGAGCAACCTGACGAGACAGGGGCAGCCGTCATGATGGCTAAGTCCAGGAAATCAAGAAGCTAAATGAGAAATTCGAAAAGATACCTGGAGTACCTGCTAGCTTGGAGGAAGCTGCGCCTGAGAGTTATGCTGACTCACCTTTCATAGATGAGATAGCCAAGGTGGACCTACCCAAAAAGTTTGTGGTGCCATCTATGAGAACTTATGATGAAACTTCAGATCCACAGAATCATGTGGCTCTCTTCAAGCAAAAGATGTCAGCTGCGTCTATTCCAAGTGAATACAGGCAAGTATGCATGTGTAAGGGATTTGGGACTACCCTGACTGGCCCGGCGCTGCAATAGTACATCAACCTACCCATTGGGAGCATCAGGTCATTTGATGACTTGGTGAATACCTTCAACCACCAGTTCACAAGCAGCAGGGAGTTGGAGCGACGTTCCAGTGACCTATATAGGGTTACCCGGATCAAGGATGAAAGTCTTAGAAGCTACCTTGCTAGATTCAACAAGGAGAAGGTCTCGATTCCCAGATGTGACGTTGGCACTGCAGTGGAGGCTTTCAGGCAGGGATTACTACCCAACAACGATCTCTACAGGGAGCTGACCAAGTATCCCTGTCATTCCTTTGACGACGTTCAGGTAAAGACACTTGCATTCATCAGGCTTGAGGAAGACTCAAGCTACAAGTTTGGAGGATCTTGTAATACCAGAGACTACACTAAACCGAACAGGAAGAGTGGTGGTAAAGGCAGCAACCACAGGAGTAGACAATACACCAGGCCTGATCAGTCAGAAGTCAACCTGACACAAGAACAGCCAGGTAATGCTAAGGTTTATCCTCCCATTTGGGAACATAACTTCTGTGTTGATGTTGCAGGATTGATCAAACGGCTGGACAACATGGGACCCGTGGTCAGGTGGCCCAAGAAGTCAGAAAACACAACTACAAAGAAGGACCAGACCAAGTGGTGTGATTTCCACATGGATATGGGACATTCAACAGAGGATTGCTATACTCTCAAGAAAGAAGTGGCTTACTTGTTGAAGGCAGGATACCTCCAGGACCTAATCAAATCCAGGGGCAGGAATAGCGATTCCAGCAAAGCCAGCAAGGACCAGAGGCAGGAATGCAATCTTCTTCCACCACCTCCCATCTATGAAGTAAAATTCATAAATGGTGGATCTGAGATTTGCGGCCTGACAAGTTCAGCAGCAAAGAAGATAGCCATAACCCCGCAGATTAAGTCACCTTGCAAACCAGATCTACCTCCTATCACTTTCAGTGATTGTGATCTGGTCGGCATCCCTGATGTTCACTGTGATAGCCTGGTAATTTCTATGCAAGTTGGAACCGCCTATGTAAGAAGAATCTTGGTAGATGGAGACAGCTCAGTGAACCTGATTATGCTGGATATTCTTAAAACCATGAAAATCAATGAAGATCAAATCACCAAGAATTCAAGTGTCTTGGTGGGATTTAGTGGCGAGACGAGAAACACCCTGGGGGAGATCTATCTTCCTACTTATGCTGAAGGAGTTGCTTCCTACGAAAGATTAGGAGTCCTGGACTGCCTGTCCTCTTACAACGTCATCCTAGGCCGACCATGGATCCACAATGTCAAAGCTGTTCCTTCCACATATCATCAATGTGTCAAGGTACCTACAGATTGGGGAGTTGCGACTATAAGAGGTGAGTACAAGGTAGCACAAGATTGTTATACTGAAGCCTTGAAACCCTCCAAGGCAGGTAAGTCTCTCGCATAGCAATTACCGTACCCTGTCAAGAGTACATATGTGGCACCGCCCAAGATGGAAACAGATCAGGTAATACTCAATCCTGAGTACCCTGACCGGTATGTGTTAGTTGGCTCTGACGCCCCTGATTCAGTCAGGCCAGAGTTAGTAAGCTTTCTTAAGAATAAATCTTCATCTTTTGCTTGGTCTCATTTTGATATGACTGGTATTAGTGCTGATGTTATTACTCATAGGCTCAATATTGACTCATCCTTTAAGCCTGTGCAGCAAAAACGAAGGAAATTTGCTCCTGAAAGACATGCAATAATCAATGAGGAGGTGGATAAGCTACTTGTGATGGGCATGATCAGGGAAGTAATGTACCCTGAGTGGCTAGCCAATGTCGTGGTAGTACAGAAGAAGAATGGCAAGTGGAGGGTCTGTGTAGATTACACTGACTTGAACAAAGCCTATCCCAAGGATCCATTTCCTCTTCCTCATATTGATGCCATGGTAGATGCAACGACAGGGCACGAGATGCTTACATTTATGGATGCTTCCAGTGGATTCAACCAGATAAAGATGCACCCTGCCGACCAGGAGAACACTGCATTCATCACTGAACGAGGCATTTACTGTTACACTGCCATGCCGTTTTGCCTGAAGAATGCAAGGGCAACATACCAACGCCTATTCAATATGATGTTCAAGGATCAAATTGGTGACATCATGGAAGTCTATATTGACGACATGGTGGTTAAATCAAAAAATGCAAAAGATCATGTGAAACACCTGGAGGTGGCATTTGAGATTTTGGAAAAATACAATAAGAAACTCAATCCTACCAAATGCCACTTCGGGGTGTCAGCACGGAAGTTCCTTGGTTACATGGTGACAAAGAGGGGCATATAAGCCAGCCCTGAGCAGATCAAGGTAATACTGGAGTTGCAGTCACCCAAGTCTGTCAAAGACATATAGAAATTGACAGGCAGGGTAGCTGCCCTGAACAGATTTATCTCAAGATCTTCTGAAAGGTGTAAATTATTTTACAACCTACTCAGAAAAAACAACCAGTTTCAGTGGACCCCTGAGCATGAGGAGGCCTTCCAGGACCTGAAACGGTATCTTTCGTCTCCATCTTTGCTGGCTAAGCCAGAGAAGGGGGAACCCATGTCAGTCTACCTTTCTGTTACTGAGATTGTTGTAAGTGCAGTCCTGGTAAAGGAACTGGATGGTCAGGAACACCCTGGGTATTATGTAAGTAAAAGTCTGCTAGACGCAGAGGTCAGGTATGGCTTGCTTTAGAAGTATGTTTTAGCTTTGATAATGTCGTGTGGTAAGTTACGCCCTTACTTCGAGTGTCATCCTATCATAGTCAAGACAAACTTACCTATAAAGTCTGTCCTGCGTAAGCCTGAACTGTCAGGCAGGATGGCAAAGTGGTCAGTCCAGCTTAGCACTTATAATATCACCTTTGAGCCCAGGACAACGATCAAGTCGCAGGCCATAGTAGACTTTGTGGCTGATTTCAGCCCTACCCTAGAGTCAGACCTGGCCGAGGAAGTCAACCAGCTTGAAAATAAGACCTCTGATAAGCAATGGACCTTGTTTGTTGACGGAGCGTCTAACTTCAGGGGGGCAGGGTTAGGCGTAGTGCTAAAATCGCCACAAGGGGATACCATAGCTCAGGCTGTAAGCTGGGAGTTTAAGGCTACTAATAATAAGGCTGAGTATGAAGCCCTCATAGCAGGGCTCAAAGTTTGCCTAGACCTTGATGTTCAGAATTTATTAGTAAAAATGACTCACTTTTAATTGCCAATCAAATAAAGGGGATTTATGCCGCAAAGGATGAGAAAATGATTTTATATTTAGAATATGCTAAAAAACTTTGCGATAAATTCACTGAATTTGATATGAGCAATTACCAAGAGACCTGAAAACGCAGGCTGATGCTCTGGCCAGCCTTGGGTCGAATTTTACCCCTGCAATTTTTGACAAGATACCCATTGTGCATCTGCTTGAGCCTACCATCGGTAAGCCTGAACAGGTGAACCCTGTCAATGTTAGCGATAATTCCTGGACCAAGCCTTATTATGATTGGTTCTTGCAAGGAATGTTGCCTCAGGACAGGCATGAGGCCAGGGCATTTAGAATTAGAGCTTCTTCTTATTCCCTTATCAATAACACTTTGTTTAAAAGATCTCAGGCTGGACCTTACTTGAGGTGTCTCGAACCTGACGAAGCCAAGAAAGTACTCCAGGAGATACATGATGGACACTGTGGCAATCATAAAGGAGGCAGGAGCCTGGCAAGTAAGGTACTCAGGACTTGCTATTACTGGCCAACCCTGAGGGCTGATTGCTTGGATTATTGCTCAAAATGTGAAGCCTGCCAGATACATGCACCGATCATTCACCAACCGTCTGAGCTGTTGCATTCAATTTTTACACCTTGGCCATTTATGAAGTGGGGCATGGACATAGTTGGCAAGCTGCCAGTGGCTCCAGGCCAGAAAGTGTTCATGCTAGCCTTGACTGACTACTTCTCTAAATGGATCGAGGCAGATTCCTTTGCCAGGGTTACTGAGAAGGAAGTAATATCCTTTATCAGGAAGAATATCATCTGTAGATATGGAGTCCCATCTGAAATAGTGTGTGATAATGGCACACAATTCGTTGGGAACAAGACTAGAGCTTTCTGTGCTGAATGGAATATTAACCTGGTAACATCTACACCTGGATATCCAAAGGCGAATGTTCAGGCTGACTCCAGTAACAAGGTGGTAATCAGTTGCCTGAAAAAGATGGGCAGAAGAGCTCCCACTGGTACTTTGGGCTGATAGAACAACACCAAAGACAACCATGTGTCAAACACCTTATTATTTGGTGTATGGCTGTAAAGCAGTCATACCTGCAGAAGTACATGTGCCAATCTCCAGATATAGCCTGAACAACGTCGAGACGAATACTGCACTAATGCAGGATAGCCTGCTCTTTTCAGAGGAGTTAAGAGATGCTGCCAAAATCAGAATAGCTTCAAATCAGCAGACAATAGCTAGAAGCTATAACAAAAATGTAAAGATAAGAGTATTCAGGGAAGAGGACCTTGCCATGCGAAAAGTATTCCCGAATATAAAAGAAAAATCAGCTGGAAAGCTAGCCCCTGTATGGGAAGGCCCCTACTTAATTGACTCAATCGTCGGACATGGGGCCTATAGGTTACAGACCTTGGAAGGGAATATGATCCCTAGGTCGTAGAATGTAACGCATTTGAAATTATTTCATGTTTAATAAAACAGATATAGCCTGCCCTGGCAAGGTAAACATTTGGATGAAACTTGTAACACCCGGAAATTTTATAATTGGAGAAAACTGAGTTAGACAGCTATTTTGAATTTATTCCGCTAAATTAGCAAATGTGTCAAATTCCGCTAATTTAGTAAAAACCGCTTATAATTCCAACAAATCGGCTAATAACGTATTATTTACGTAACTAGCTGAGTTTATTTTGTTTTCATGCATTCAGTTCATTCAATATTAATTCCGTTTCATTTCCATATTAACTCGAGACGGTTTTAGAAACTAATAAAATTGCTTAATAACGAAGATTGCGGGACAAAAATCCTAAATTCACCAAGTCCCTCATTCCTCACGTCCTTTACCTTCTACCATCTTCCTTTATTTCTTCTTTTAATTTCCTCTCAATTCCCTAGTTCCAAATCGGTCTGGTTACTTCGTTTCGCGGCTGTTTTCAACGATTTTCTTTCCTTAACGATCCTCTCACCGTCTCCTTCAGTTTACTATAAGTAAAATTAGTTTTCATTAAGGTTTTTCATAAACGTAGATCATGGGTGATCATGATTTGAGTTCTCTATTAATGATAAGACGATTGTAGGTGCGGCACCTGAGGATCCGTAGGAGGGTTTCTTCGCTGTTAAAGATTAAAGAGCTCAGGAAAGGTAACGATGACTATTTACTCAATATTACTTGTAATAGAGGAAGTTAATTAATAATAAATAGGAATGGTTATAAGTTAAATAAGGTGGTGTATACTAGTTTGTTTTCTTTCAGTTTGATGGAAATAGAATATATGGACATGTATGTCATTCTATTTTGTTATTTATTGTTTTGTTGTTACTGTATTGTTGTCCTGTTGCTGTTGTGTTGTCGTTGTCCTGCTGCTGTTATGTTGCTGCCTCTACTGATTGCTGATGCTGCTGCTATTCTGTTGCTGTTGCTGCTATTTTGCAGCTGCTGCTGTTTTGTAGCTACTGTTTGCTGTACTTTTGCTGCTGTTTCAATTATTGCTGTAATATTGTTGCTGTTATTTCTTTCAAGTGTTGTTTTAGTGTCGTTTTTGGCTGATTTCTCTCTGTTTTGGGGTTGATTTCGAGATAGTTCATATCCTATACTTGTTTGTTTTTATTCCTATATTTCATGGTGGATTTTCGTCATTGAGTTGGGTAGTTATTCTATGTTTTGTAAGTAAACAAGGTGTCTGTCGATCTAATGCTAACTAACCCCTTTTGTCACGATCGTCTCGTAATTGAACATTGGTACGGTTATGTGCTGAGTGTTTGGATACGAGGTTACTCGACCCTGGTACGGTTATGTGCCAGGCATTCGGGTCTCGGGTTTGCGGGTTGTATCGCAATCGTTGAATCGAGTATCTGTTCTGAACTCGAGAGTTGATGGCGAACCTCCGGAGGTTCAATATCGGCTTAAGCTAAGGACGTTGTTGTAATACCCCGTATTTTATATTTATATAAACCGAATACGTGGTATTATTATGTTTATTATATATTAGTTCGCATCGTAACTCATTATTATTAAGTCGAGTTATATGATAAATTATAATTGAGTCGGGATTATTTCGTAAGTTGATAGTTGGGGCAATAAACGAGTTACCCAATTACCCACAACCGCCTTACCCATTTACCCGTTTCACCCCACCCGCCATTTACCCTAAAACCTAATTCCACATTTTTGTAAACACACCTACCCTCTACCGCCACCCTCATTTCGACACACAACAACAACGCACACACACACGATCTGCGTGAGACGAGGGAGCAGAGAGGGTGACGACAGATCAGAGAAGTTGCTAAGGGCAGTCGTTGGTGGTTCTGGGCGGCGTTGGTGGCGGTGCAGGCGTCTGTTTAGGTAAGACTCGTCTCCCTTCCCTGTTTTGTCGTGGTTTTGTGTCAAAGTTTTACGCAGGTTAGGAGTGGTTATGGTGGTTGTCGGTGGGGGATACGGAGTGAGGGTTCTGAGTCGAGTCATTTGGTGGCGGTTTGGGTGGCTGCCGTCGCTTATGGTGGTGGCAGTAGTC
>JAGPOY010000907.1:0-19879 GCA_018983105.1 Silene uniflora
GTATGTAATATTTAACCCCTAATTTATGGGATTGAAACCCAAATTTCTGGGTTTCGAATTGAAATTTCTGGGTTTAAAACCCAAGTTTGTTAGGCTTGAAACCCAAATTTATGGGTTTGAAAGAAGAAGAAGATGAATCCTTGTTTCTGGGGTTGCTGTGAGTTGGTGGTGCAGATGACAGAGAGGCGAGTTGTTGGAGGTAAATTAGCTGACTCGGTTCCGATTCCGAGTTTGCCTTTAAAAATGGAGATGGTGGTGTTCATGAATGGTGCCAAAGTCAATAACACATATTTTATAAATGGGGAAGAAGATGAATTTATAGTGGCAAAACAATCATTAAATAAAAAAATTGAGTTTTTTGTCAGATAACACCTCATATTTACACTTTTTGTAAAAATAGTACCTAAAGTTATTTTTTTGCCTAATATCACCTGAAAGTGCAAATGGGTGCAATTTTTGACCTAAGTATATTTTCTGGGGGTAAATTATTAAAAAGTTTTCACAGGGGAGTTAATTTTGAAAAGTGGTATATTGAAGGGAGTTTTTGTTAAATTACTCTTTTTAAAATAATGCTCAAAAATAAAAAATTTATCGATTTGGTTTGGTTTAGAAAACATTTGTTAAAATGGTATCCACGTGGGTCTGGGTATTCAAAACTTAAAAAACAGAACAAACACGTCATTACCAATCTTATAACGAGTTAAATGCAATTCACATGGGGAGATAAGACAAAAACAAATTGTTTCGCTACAGTATTGTGACTCCTTATGGTGAACCTAGTCGCCCTAGGTGATCTAATCAGGATCTGACTTATGCATTAAATGTGCTTTCCTTATTGTCCCCGATGCTAGGTTTGTTCTTAGTTCAGGTGCAGACCGAGAGGAGCAAATCATTCCACCGACTTCAAAAACACGAAATCAAGTACATTTATACCCGAAACAAATCGATTTTCTTAAAATCAAACGACGAATTACTAAGTGAAACAATGTTAAACTACTCGACGTAAACCGTATCAATCTCTCCCAAGTTAAAACAACGAATTATTAATCTTAACAATTAACTAGTCGACGTAAAATGAGTCAATTTTAACGAGTTGATGAAAACTAAAAAAAATGGATTAATCGAGACTAAAAACTGAAGTTAAATTCAAAAGAGCATGACTTCGATTTATGTATCTAGGCTTTTTCAATAGATATGGTCCAAGCTGAGCAAAACCAGATATCCGATTCGGATTTGAAAACTGGATCGGACATCCGAATTTAAAATTATCATTTTTCATGATCCACATCCGATCCGAATAATTTGGATTTCCAAAAATCTGGAATCCGAAAATTCGGAAATCCAGATTTTAGAAACCGGATTTGATCCAGATTTAAATGTATGGTAAAAGTTCCACCGAGGCTGGTGGTATTGGGCTGTCGGCAAACTAAAATTAAAGGCAATTTCGTCCATTTTGCATTTTGCAACTCACTAAAAAATGTAACGTTTTCGATCGCATAAATTACAAGTCTTGATCGCATAAATTTCAATTCGCAATCGCATAAATTACAAGTCTTGGTTACATAAATTACAAGTCTTTATTAGAAATTTTAAAAGTAGTCTAAAAACCGCATAAACTGAACATAAATATTCATTTTCTTTTATTTTTTTACATAAATTTAAAATTCGGATCGGATTCGGATATCCAGTTTTAAGAAAATCACAATCCACGTCCGATCCAGTTTATTCGCAAAAAACCGTATCGGATATCCAATTTAAACGGTATTTATATATTCGGATTTCGTATCGAATTCGGAAAAAAATCGAATCGGATAATATTTACTCAACCCTTGATATGGACACATCGTACATAGCCCGTATAAAAATATCCACTTCTTCACTCATCTACAACAACTTGACCTATCCAGAATCATATTCAAACCATTGAAAAGGGTAATGAACCTCCATTTCTTTTGAGGAAACGGGGAGAGGATCCGTATAAAAGTATCCGCTTCTTCCAGACTCCAACGGCTCATTTCCAGAAATTTGAAATTACAGCATCTCCCTCCCAACAAATTCACGCCTCCAACTCCAATTCCAACTCCTCTCTCCAACCTCGTATCTCTCCCTCTCTTCCACTACCCTTCTCCTTTTCTCCAAAAATGTCGGCACCCGAAACACTCGAAACCCTTGATCCCGAATCCCAATTCCTACTCCAAATGCGACTCGATTCCAAGAAAAGACTTCCTTCTGATTGCGACGGTGATTTCGGTTGGGATATTTACAAGGAGAATGTCAAACCCTTGAAGCGCGGCCGAAATGTCAATATCTTGAATCACGCCCTTAATTCTAACTCTAATCCTCCTCTTAAACATTCTCTTCTCCTTACTCGCAGGTTTTTCCGCAGTTCTTGCATCTAAAATCGCTTTTTTATTCTTTGTCAGGCGTATTTTAATCAAAGGTTAACAAATGATTGGGACGGAGGGTGGACCTTTTGTCCCAATCATTTGTTAACTTCTTGTATTCTATGTAAGACGTATTTTAATCAGAGGTAAACAAATGATTGAGAGTTAGGACGGAGGGTGGACCTTTTGTCCCAATCATTTGTTAACTTCTTTTATTCTTTGTAAGGCGTATTTTAATCAGAGGTAAACAAATGATTGGGACGGAGGGTGGATCTTTTGTTCCAATCATTTGTTAACTTCTTTCATTCTTTGTTGTAAGACGTATTTTAATCAAAGGTAAATAAATGATTGAGACGGAGGGAGTAATATTTTTCTCTCAAATTTGATTGCTGATTAGGGTTATGTTTGTTTCAGAAAGTTAATTGAGGCGATTAATGAATACCAAGGGGATGATCCGCTTCAACCTTGGCTTCGGTATGCTCCTCGCTTCCCTTATTGTTCGATTTGTATTGATATAGTCTGGTTTAGTGATTAAAGCTGGTAAATTTTTTTTACTGTACTACAGTAAATTTGAAGACGAGATACTTAGTGTCGATTTTATGAGACTTTAGTAAGACCGTCTTATAGATAGACGACATTTGTTTGTTGATTGATTTGTGTTCTTAATGCGACACAAGATTGGTTTCAGAAGAACCTCCTGAAATGAGGTGGTAACAAGAGAAATACCGTCCCAATCATTTATTTACCTTTGATTAGAATACCGATCACAAATCATATAAAAGGTAAATAAAAGATTAAGACAAAGCGAGTAATTCAGTATGCACTTGCTTTAACAATTTAAAGCTCATCATTTGTCAGTTGTTACCATGGCATTGTCTCATTGTTTTCTTCACATGGATGATGTTGTGTATATATTACCGTCATCAGAGCATTGAGGCGATACTAATTTTTGTATGAATTTATATAAATGGTCATCTGAAGGTGTATTAAGTGGGTTCAAGAAGCGTTTCCAGCTGGTGGCGATTCCTCTGGACTGGTACTTATCTATGAACAATGTGTCCGTACATTTTGGCATGATGATCGGTATAAGGAAGATCTTCGGTACCTTAAAGTCTGGCTGGCATATGTAAGTTTATTTATGCTTAGTTGCCTATACTAGTTAGATTTGTGGCCCCTGGGTCCGAGCTAATTTGTAGGACCTGATTGTTATTGTAACTTTATTTCAGGCAGAAAGTTGTGCTGATGCTGAACTAATATACAGATTTCTGGATGCCAACAAGATAGGGCAGTCTCATTCCGCATATTATATATCATATGCTTTGCATTTGGAAACTAAACACAAGACTAAAACAGCTAATGAGATTTTCAATCGCGGTCTATCCATGTAAGGGTTATGCCTTCATTATGTTCCCTGTCATACCTTTCCACATACTGCATTCTATAGTACTCGACTTAATTGTTATAATGTGCTTAAACTGGTTTGCTCATCTGCTGAATGCTTATCAAAGATATTGAACTGTGTGTATTCAGTGTCTATTTATCCTTAGGGCTTTGATTGGTTTATACCTGGCATTATGGTTAACCTGTGTTTCGGGTGTTCAGTACTGAGGTAGTCACCTTATCAGCTCCCACGGAGTACATAATGACATTAGAATACAGAGCTTCCTTTTCTGTTTACCTTGACATAGTCTGTTTGTTTGGTAATAAAACCATTCAAGAATAAAGAACTTAGGCTGCTGAAGAAGCCAAGAAGCGTACGTAGCTAGGAGAAGGGAGATGAATATCGTTCTTAAGCGCTTTCTTAGATAAGCTTGAAACTCGTATGGTAATCTTTTTCTAGTTTGTGGTTTGCGTCTATTTGAAGACTCAGTAACTTGTAGGTGCAAGCATAAACTTGATAGATGAAACTTTCATGTCCTGGTACAAAAGCGGGTGGGTTGAACTTGAATCCAACTAGAATTTTGCTGCATAGGCGCAGTTTCTATCACGTGAAATATGCAAAACACTTCTAGCTCCTATGTTTGGCTCTCTCTTCCCCTACTGACTTTCAAAAATAGTAGGATTTTGTGATTTTGCTTTGACTCTGGATATGATTTATGGTCCAAGAATATTTCTGATTGGTGTTCTCCTATGTGAAGAAATGCTCAACCACTCCAAAAGCTAGAAGCGGCTTTCAGGAAGTTTATTGCTCGCTCAATGGCAAGGCCTAAAAGCAACTCTGATGTATGCATCTTATGCCATCAGTCTATGTTCATTTTTATCATATTCCCGAATGTTCTGTCTTGACCTTTTTGTCTTTTCCGATTCTTCAGGAAGATGGAACAGAGAATGGCCAATCGGTTCGAAGCTTTGGCACTGTGCTGTCTAAAAATGAAAACAGTATGTTTTCTATGTGGCTTGAGGGATGCATATATTCATACAATTTCATTAATCACTCATGTACTAAAAGTTTCTTTTGATGGTCCCAGGAAGAAACCTAATCGAAGCTTCAGATGTTGCCAAGAAGAACACCAAGGGAAATAGGTAAGCTAAGAGCCTAAGATAGTAAGCAGAGGTTATGTACTACCGAGTAGGTCATTTTCTCCTGCAAAGAACTAACTCGATCTCAAAACCAAGTGTAGGGGCAAGCACACTCCTCTGTCGGTCTATAAAGACACAAATACCGAGAATACTTCCGGGAATCAGGGATTAAGATCGTGGGACAGTCTTCCCACTCACAGAGATAGGAATAAAGAGAACACGGCAATCCCGTCCAAGTGGACATCATTTAAGGTCATGTACTTAAATGCTGCTGATTATGTCTTTAATTGCTGGGGAAACTAATAGCATGCTAACACACAGTCTACCGCTATTTCAGGTTCCGCAGAGACCAGTCTCTAGAATTGCAGTGCCTACTGCTCCAGCGATTGAGGTGTTTGTTGATGAGCCCTCTTCAGAGTAAGTAGCACCAACACTCGAGAAATTCATTAAAATTTATATGTTTCCATCCTCTTAATGAGTCACGTCCAACGTGTCCGTAACTTCAAAAGCATTAACAAATGTGTTAAAACTTCACAAATGCATACAACCTTGGAAAATACACAATGTTTCCCTAATTTGTTTAGTCTGAAAAAGAAACGGTGACGTGGCTGAAGTATCCGCATTTCCTAGGGAGTATTACATGTCACTATACATTTGTTAAGCAAATAATGATAATGGGAGTATTTTTATACCATGGCCATCATCATTGTTGGACCTCAAATCATTAATCATTATGAAAATCATTAATTTTCATGATCATTGCATCTTCTGCAGGTTGAATCAGACTACCAATGAGGCCGAAAACACAACAAATTTACAACTGAAAGAGCGGGATGAACATGAGCTCAAAAGGTACACACCATTCTTATGTGGATCTCATCTGGTCACATTACATTTCCAGTTTGTTCATGTAATAAACAAGTGCAATTATGCAGGGAATCTGAATTACTCAAGGAAAATCCACTCCGCAACTTCCCCATCAGCAGCTTTCCTCGATGAAACTACACACGCCATTGTAATGCTAAAGTCTTTCTGTTGTTCCACACATTAAACTACAGGAATTGATCGACCTGACGATCCAATTTCCATGCGTTTTCCTAGCGCGCTCATTTCATTTACTACATGTAATTTCTACTGATTGTAATTTGCAACCAACTTACTTGCTGGTTGTGATGAAATATGTGTGTATGATTTGTTTTACAACATTCCATTCAGCAAATTCTTCTGAGATTTATACAAGGTATTTCTGTTGAACTATAGCAAATCATTTTAACATTAAAGACAATGGTTCTTAAGGTATCATGCACTTCTGTCGAATGATAAGGTCTCACATAAGCGACTAAATTTATCAGCATCAAAACTAAGTAAAGTAATTCCCTTTACATATGTTAGAAAAAACATATCATAAATAAAATCCGTCATTCCATCCGCATCAAAACTAACCTTCCAATTCCCTTTACATATGTTAGAAAAGCCCTATCGAACATAAAATCCATTATTGTTTGTTTCGTTTAACACCCCTTAGAAAATTCTGATCTTGACTAAATTTGTTATCTTTATCACTTTCTATCCATTATGCAATTTTGGACCGTAAACTACCCTGTAATAAGCTAATCAATTATAACGGAGTAATAAACTACATGACGGTCTTAAGTGAGACCGACTGAAATTGAAAAAACTCTAGAATACGGAACCGTGTTAAAAGAGTGACTTTTATGGTTGTGATTTGTCTAGTGAGCTAAGAAGAAAGACGATCATCAAAATTCAGAATTCCATGGCGTTGGTTATTCACCAGCATAGTATATCTTCATCTTCATCCCTAATTTCACAAAATCATCAACATTTTTCGCCGAAACTTGTATTAAAGAAGCTTCATCACCACAATTTCAACAAACATTACTCCATTTATCAACCTAAAGCTTCTTTGCAAGAGGTATTTCATAATAATTTCATCAACTTTTTTCATTTTTTTTATACAATTAGAAATTATTAGTACTGTGATTAAATTCGATTTATTATGTAAATTATAGCTTGTAGGAGTGTTGATATTCTCTGCAATTCCGTTTACTGCGGTGAAACTTATCGCGAATAGTCCGCTCGGTGAAAGACTTCAGAAGCGATTGCAGGAGCAGAAAGTTACTGCTGTTAAACTTTCTGTTGAGCGTTCTAAGTTGGCGGAAATTGCGCGTAAGCGAAGGTACTTCTAATTTTGAACAAACGTATGGAAATGAAATGAATGGATGGTGCGAGCATTAGTTGTGGATAATGCAGTACTAGTAATCCAGTATTTAGTGACTAATGTTCAAATATTTTATTAATATTGTGTGGCTTATGTGTCTTTCAGGTTTAAGTGTAAACATGAACTTCATATTATGAGGGGATTTTAATATAAGAGATGACACTGTGATGGATTGGTCTCGATTAATGAATTTGATATCGATTCCTGGACTGATTTCCGAATCATTAAATTGTCTTACAGTTATGTCTTCATTTATTTGTTTGATCAGTTTCATGGATAATGTTGTTTTAGTGTGGTAGGATATGTGAAGCAAATGTTGTAGTGTAAGTTTATTGAAAGTTTGGTTAGCAGCCTTTGTTTAAGTCTGGATTCAAGCAGGAAGGACCACGAGGGTGGTAAAGCTTGCATTTTTGGGTTTTAAGATTGCTGCATTTTAAAGAATTGAACACGTTTGTTACGAGTTGATTTATGTGCTTTGGGGTTTTTAGTGAACGATTTTGGGACGAGGGTATTTTGGTTGATATGTGGGGGTGAATAAATATGATTACTTTGCAGTTTTACTTTTGATATGTGGAGGAGAAAAACGAGAGTGCTGCAGTCTGCAGATTGGTTTTGAGTCTGGGTGTTGCGAGCTGGCGTTTGATTTTACAAACTGAATCAACCATAGAAAAAATCTAAGCAAAAGATTACATTACATGTTAGTCAGGCCAAAAGGTCATGGCTATGTTACTCAGACTTAGTTGTAGCATCTTGCTCAAGTGCATGTCCAAACACGATAATTTTGATTAAGAAATTGAAGCTATCGGCTAAATATGAAGTGCTGAAAGTGTCGTATCGTTGAAAACTGTATCGTGGAGGCGTGAGAGAAATAGAAAAATAGGAGATTCAGAGTAACATACATGCATGATACAGTTTTGAGGCCTGCATGCGAAGTCTGATATCAAGTACTAATGTGGAACAACTTTACCTAATGGAGACATAAAATGTCATTGATGCATGGCATCCATTTTAAGTGTCTTGTTGAGTGTCCGATATTATCTTGGAGAAATAAATGTGTATACGTCAGTGGTGTAGAATTGGTAGAACTTGAAGCTTACCTTGGGTGTCAAGTGTTGGTGACATAGATTGTGTCTTCGTTGTGGCACATTGCAGTCTGCTGTTTAAATTCACTGGAAGTGACAAGGGTTCCAGGCATGTTAAGGCTTTAGCTTTTTTTCTCCACCAGATGAGACATGGACTGAAGGAAGCAATTAAACGTGGTGAAGTGGAAGTTGTATGTGGGTTTAGTAGGTTGAAGATCCCATTTATTTTCTGGAGACACATTCACTCTTGCACTTATTTTCGGGGATGAGTGGTTCATACTTCATATACTTGTGTCTAGGGAAAGGCTGCAGGTGTATGAAGGGGATTCTTGTTGCCTTTGACATATTCGGAATCATGTGGACTATGTATGTTGATGGACTGGTCGCCCTCTATTGCTCTTTGATTCCTTTGGTGAATAACTTTTGTTTTCTTTAAATAGGGTGATCAATTTAGTCCACTAATGGGATGGGCAGTTATTACCACATGATCTCCCCTGATTCTGATTACCAAGATGTTTATATCTGTCTAGTTATAGTTATTCGTCTTTGTAAATTTGATTCGCTTTCATGAACTTGTCCAAAATTTCTTATTACTGGATCTTTAGTGATACAGTGACCTTATAGACGTTTGTGCTACCTGCCTACCTTGTACTTGTGTATTTTATGTTCTTCTACCGTGGCCTGTTCCTGAAATGTACCGTCTTTAGTTAGTTTGGGATATCAATTGCATGTAGTAATAAGTTAGCAACTATGCAATGTTTGTGGTCCTTGAATCTCAGATGCTAAGCAATGCCTTCAAATCTTGCTTAAAATAGTGGCATGATGCGCTGGGTTGTTGTTTTTGTACACGCACACATAGTGGTATTTTCTATTTGCTGCTTATGATGTATCTCATTTTATGTAGTCGTTGGTATGGGGAAAATCGTCCTCGATGGCTTGGCCCACTACCCTTTGAGTATCCATCACATCTAAGAGGACAACTGCCAGGGGACTATGGCTTTGATGTTGCAGGTTTGGCAAAGGATCCTAGTTCTCTGCAAAATTATTACAAGTATGCTTCTTTGCATATACTGTTGTTGATTTGGTGTGTGATGCATTTTCCATAGTTGGCCCACCCGTGCGATGGTTGTATAATATAGTATTGTAGTGTGATGTCGAGTGTGAAGCCCTATATTCTGCTTACTAGGCTGTCTATGCAAAAGCTTAGATCTCAAGTTACTATTTTCTGTTGCTCATTTGTCAATAAAACATTTTTTGACAGGCTTGGGATTTGGGTGTCAATATTAAATCGTTTGTGTATGTATCGAAAGTTTAAGGCTGAAAGTCTTGATTTTGCAGACATAATGGATTTGACAAATGACAGTGTATGTAGTCATTGCTCTAAGATGCAATGTGATAGGACATAAGCTACCATCTTTTGTTTATGTCTTTTAAATCACCATCAAGGATTGGGAAGTCTAAGTGCTCGATAATCAATCTTAGGTTTGGCACATTGGCAGATCCACGTTATAGTACTATGGGTTACCCGTACACGGGAGAACAAAATATATTTTTGTGTACATTACCCAAGTTTATTTCAATGAGATTTAAAGGCTATATTTTTGTATAATATGGAGCAGTCTTCTAAAATATCTACAGAAACAAAAACTTTAGGGGCCACTACTGGGTTGGCATGATACTGTTAATGAGATTACTCTCTATCTTAAGGTTATGAATGTAAAGGGTAGAGGCTATGGCAAAAAAAATTCTTTCTCATGTTTGTAACCAAAGTCGCCTGACATGGCCATGAGGGTGCGCATTCCGCCTGATTACAGACAGCTCATGGTGCGTCTTAGGTTACTCATTCCTCCCTCATTTTCAAGTTATCTTTTTGTCACTTTGGGGGTGGGCATTGTAGAAACTTAAAAGGCATTACCCTGAAAAAGCTTAGTTTCTTCAATTCGAGTTCAGCAATATCCCTGTTTTTCTCATTAGTATCTTTTGCTAAAAACTTGGTCACCGGAAATCTGTAGGCAGGTACGGACTCTATTTGAAATATAATATCTATGAAAACCCAGTCATTTGAACATTAACTAGAATTTAGCAGTCCTCTTCTTAGAGCATTCTTGAAAGTAGTTTGTTTGTCACGGGAGTTTCTTTCTCCGATCGATAAACTATCTATTGTAACATGCAGCTTTGAGATCCTTCATGCTCGCTGGGCTATGCTTGGTGCGTTTGGTGCTCTAATTCCAGAAATATTAGATCTCAGTGGAACATTTCACTTTGCCGAACCTGTCTGGTGGCGAGTAGGTTATTCAAAACTTAAGGCAAGTGTTCTCCTATCACGTACACCCTGTTGTATCAATTATCACATTGCATCGGTTTTTTATATTCATGCTTTAACTACTCCACTCCTGTTCCTTCGTGATCTAATTTGAAGACATGCACTTTAAACACTTCAGTTTCACAGTGTTGGGAAAAAATTTAGTATTCCCCTCTTTGTAATTATGATAGAGATTAAAACTTGCAAATAAAAATGGACAAACGGGGCAGGATAATTTTGGTTGTGTAAAATACAATTGAAGTAAAAAACGTGAGACTATGTGTCCTTACCTCCAGTATAATATGATAGTAGGAACACAAGACCTCACCCAAGATAGATGCATTACAATATTCTTTCGTACAAGTGTTCCTCTCTTTCTCTTTTACTCAAAATGCAAATTGTGGATGACTGAATTGGGTTGGAGGACAAACCCCTCTAAGGCTCCCATAGCTATAGATGGCCAAAAGAGCTACTTCAATCTTTCCTATAAAAGTATAAAGCTAGAAATATGTATCTAGCGCATTCACTTGTTACATAAACCTTTACACTTTTTAGTAGCTATCATAAGCTTTCGGTTATTTTCTGTACTTCGGATCTGGTAGATAAAAATCTGGTTGTTTCGGAATTGGGTTTGTTTTAGCTGCTATCGAGTCATTTACTGTACAAATCAATTTATGTCAGGTCATTTCGGTTAGAGGGTTAGGGGTTTAGGGCCGGTTGTAAGTCAGTCGAGTCATTCAATGTCATGAGGTCGTTGTTATTTATTATGCTGATAATCTTAGGTGTTACTTCAAATCAGTCTATTATGGGCCAGTTGGAGTCATTTGAGATCCGTTACTATCATATCGTGTGGTTTTGGGTCAAATTTGAAATGATTTGGTCAATATTGTATCCATCAAAGCATGCCTGCTACAATTTGCGGTCAGTTTTAGTTTGGGGTCATTTTTTTATTATTCTAGGCCTAACCAGGTTTTGTGTCAGGTTATCTGGCTTGGATCAATTTTGTAATGTCTGTAATCTTGAGTATGCTAGATTAATCTGTGCTTGTTGCTCTGATGCTTTTCAGGGAGATACACTTGATTATCTTGGCATTCCAGGATTCCACCTTGCAGGAAGTCAGGGAATAATTGTTATAGCTATTTGCCAATTCCTTCTCATGGTAACTTCAATTTATTTATAATCTTTTAGTTTGAGAAATCTTGCGTTGTCAAATGCTGACACTCTTAATTTATCCTTGTTGGTCGGATAAAGTAACTACCTAGAAAACACTGTTAAAACTTATGCCATATCAACTAGGTTGGGTTAGCAGGCTTTTCATTTAGGAGTTTTTTTTTTCTCAGTAAGTCTCTGCAACTGTCCTAACTCCTACCCCCTATCTCAACACTTCAACGTTATTCATTTCTGTTATAGTTATGAGTTTATGACCTAGCCAAACGTGAGCAGGTGGGACCAGAGTATGCACGATACTGTGGAATCGAAGCTTTGGAACCCCTGGGAATTTTCTTACCTGGTGATATTAATTATCCAGGAGGAATACTTTTTGACCCCTTGAATCTATCTAAAGACCCTGTTGCTTTTGAAGAACTGAAAGTGAAGGAGATGAAGAATGGCCGATTAGCTATGGTTGCTTGGTTAGGTTTTTATATTCAAGCAGCATTGACCGGTAAAGGACCCATACAAAACCTTGTCGACCACATCTATGACCCATTGCACAACAACCTGCTGTCACTCATCAAGTCTATGTGATTATCTGTTATTACTGCTGTATATCCACCATATCTTCCCTTTCTTTAAATCTTCTCTTACTCATTGTAGTCTTGTTCAGCAAATCCTAACTCTTGTAAATTTCTATCTGGGTTGTCCGGCCGAAAGCAAAGGGCACATCACTGTCCTTGCTTTTTCAGCTGAATTTTGATGCTGTAAAGTCTCGTGGACTGTCTCTATCCTGTGAAACACTGGGGAAGGTTGCATATATTGTTCACATACCTCCTATATTGTGTACTCTCTCACCTGAGTGACTTTATCATTTGAATCCATTAGTCCCTTCTTCGTTGGCCAATCATTTTTGGGATGAAACATGTTACTTCAACTTAGTTGTAAGTGTCGGACGCAACACGAAACACATTTATTTTTGTGCTAAGTTTCATGTTTTGGATAAAATAAGTGCTTAAGCATCATGTTGTGTCTTAATTTTATTTTTTTCCTCCTTGTTGATGAGCCACAGATTAATTTTATGAATCACTTATGTTTGAACCCCATTATCTCGTCATAGATTTCGAGGCATTGTAGTAATCTTGTTATAGTAGTATATCCAGTGGATTGTGAATGTTGTATTAGAAATTCAGGATACACGGTAATTTCTACATAAATTGGAGTATGTCATCCGATGATACAAGGCATTCTTGGCATGTTGCAAAGGAAGGTGGCATTTCAACCAAAGAGTTGGTTGCACTGTTCGCTGAAGACTGTGATGGATAGTCTGTACTCTGTAGCTTCATTTAAGTGCTCGGCTCAAAATGTTTAGTCTTGAACTCTCAAGGACCTGAGGTACTAGCTGATTCGACCCCTCTTATCTCAAGTTTTTCTTTTCTTGAGTTTACAAACTGTCGCATTCCTAGTAAATTGAACTTGGTGCCTACAGTTTAGCTTTATTTTGGGCATCATTTCGAGTTTTTTGTTTTTATGATTTTGGTGAATACATGATTTATTCATATGTATAAGATGTTTGATAGCATGCCCCCACATGCCTATAAAAAAAATCTACGACATGTCAATGTTATCATGGCTACAATTCTCATTGGGTCCTTGAGTTACGGCCATGGAGGGTGGCTTAGTTATGGCCCAGCTAGGCCATGGCCCCATCCAGATTCTTATACTTCTATTTTTCTATCTATACTATACTGCAGTATATGATTAAAAACCTAACCAGAATATAGCTGTAAGACACGCGGCACATCCCAGTTCCCTAAATGTCTAGTCCATTAAGCTTCCTGCATTAGCCTTTATGTGATAGTTGTACTTATTTGGAAGTTGGAAAACACATAAAATTAAAAAATAAAAAACTCATTTAAAGTGTTAATATGCGTGAAATGGATATTTTTATAAATGATAAAACAATCCGGTCTATGACTCTTCTGCTTCTGAAATGAATCTCAACTCTTTCCTCTAGGGAATAAGGTTGAGACTTGAGAGTAATCCATAGCAAAATCACAACCAATATACATTACATTAATTCAGACATGGGACAGCAATATACACATTTCTATACAAATTAAGGCAAATAAGACTAGTAGAAGAAGCATGTATCAAGCCACTACTTGAGCAGACCTAATGTCCTAATATGTCAACTTAACTGACATTGAAGTTCAAACATGATGTGTATTAGTATCATCTAGGCATTTCAATTGTTGATTTTCATCTTTTAGCCTAGGACTCGCTTGGTCCATTTTGATTGAATGGTACTCAAACAGTATAATTAAGTCACTTGACTGGTCAACTTTTGCCAAGCTAGTTACCAGGATATAGTGATTTTCTAGTACTGTTACATCTTCCTTTGACAAAGTTCTGAGAAAGAGCTTCACCCAATCCTTCACCTAGACCTTCAATGAGTCCTCCCATGAACCCAACGACTACATGAGAAGCTATCTTGGCAGCCACCCCAAGCACGCTCGGCTTGTCGAGACCCTTGATCCCATTCTCATGGAGCCCATTGACCATGTTCTTGGCACACGCAGCATGAAGATAGTAGTCACACACTGTGCACCGGTACACCTGCCCTGACCTCTTCCTCTTGCACTCGGCGCAGGGTAGCTCCCCTGGGTCACCACTTAGAAGAGAGTTAGTAGAGGCCGGTAGGATGAGTAGAGGGTGAGGGTGTGTTGGGAATTTCATCTTGTTTGATAGCATGGCACAACTTGGGTGCAACTGGTAGCTGCAAGCACTGCAGTGGAATAGATAGCCCCTTGTTGGCTTCCCGCATACATCACACTTTGATCTTAATATCCCTCCTTTACCTACAAATAAACTTTGTGCTTTAATTTCATGATTTGGTGTTTGGACAGACAATCTCTGAAATTCTTGTTGGGTTACCAAAGTGGAATCAGTGAGATTTCTAGGTAGCAAAGTGTAATTAGCTCAAATTTCAGGGAAAAAAAATAGGAATAATCTCTGAAAGACTGAAAACATTCTAGTTGGATTAAGAATAAACTTTAAAAAAGTTTTTGATACAATATATCTTGTAGCGGCCTTATTTTTTACTCCTAATTGGTCCCTTCTTTTCACCTCTTCATTGGCTGTTGATAAATGCTCTGTATTTTCAACTTTATGCATAATAGTGAGGTTGTGTACTTTAACCTACTTGCCCCACCATAAATAGGACCCTTTTGAGGCCAAGGATAGTTTTTACGCAGAAGGTTTCGTCTAAGAAAAATTTACTGACTCGTCTATGCAAAATTAATTTATAAAATGTTCTCATATGAAAATTGCAAATCATGTTGGTAGCTTGTTAAGGAATAATAAAAAGCTTTTTAGCTGTGTTTGAGTCCTAATTATATCAAATAAGAGTAATTAGAAGAGTATTTGTTTATGTGAAGTAACCTGGTTTGGGATTGAAAAGGAGCTGGTGCTGTGAGTGGAGAGGATGAGCCTTGAGAACACGAGGGGCCAAAGCACAGAAGTCATGAAGTTCAAAGTTGCATTGTTGACAGCTGAACCGCGGGCCAGCACCATATTCCTTGCAACCCATACAAGTGAAGGGGTTTGGAAGATTCAAGTGAACCATCTTATGTTGTGGGTGGTTTGCGTTTGTGATCCCTTCACCGACCACCAGTTCATCGAGGTCAGGAGATACTGGAAATTTTATGATAGGGAGGGGTTTCTTTGGTAATGCCAATTGTGAGCTATGGCCATATTCATGGTGTCCTACACTATTAGTTCTCTGTGGAAGTTTGGTTGATTGAGCGCGAGGCAATGGTTGTAGGTCTTGACCATATTTTTGGTGGCCGATACTATTCGTTTTTTGGGTCACTTTGGCTGATTGAGTGCGAGCTAATGGTTGCAAGTCATGACCATGGCCTTGATGACCGATGCTATTGATTCTCTGTGCGAAATTGGTTGATTGAATGCCATGTTCATATCCTTGAGAACCAACATTATTGGTTGCTGGCGTAACTTTGGTTGATTGAGTGCGCGACAATGGTTGTACGTGACCATGACCATATTCTTGGTGACCGACACTATCTGTTACTTTGGTTGACTGAGTGCGAGACAATGGATGATGGTCATGACTGTAATTATGGTGACCGAAACTAGTAGTTTTTTCGACAAATTTGGTTGATTGAGTGCGAGACAGTGGTTGTAAATGACAACCATACTCGTGGTGGCCAACGCTATTGGTTCTTAGAGTGAGCTTGTTTGGTTGAGGTTGCGACAAAGATTGGAAGCCATGGCCATATTCTCGATGACCAAAATTATCAGGGTTTTGAGGAAATTTGGTTAGTTGAGATTGAGGCAGTGATGATGGAATCGCGGTTGTGGTAGTTGCTGTTTCCATTGGTTTTGGAGTAGCATCTGATTTTTTAATAACAGGGCATGTTTGGTTTTTGAATGATGATCTTCTACTCAACATCCTTTATTGGTTTGAGGATTTTGGTTAGCTCCTAAATGCCTAGAGAATAAATTTTTCAGGTAATGGTTGTGGTGGATTTGGAAATGACATTTGCATTTGGGAATATTTATAATGCTATTTCAAAAGTTTGTTGGGTGAAAGAGTGCTGGGCCAGCAGAAGTGAAACTAACTTGTACTCCTTATCTACCTGCTAATTATGCCATGATATTGGTAAAATCGAGGAGTGGGACGGAATGACGGATATTCTGTGAGTAATAAGTCTAATTTATGGTTTGAATCCCCCGTCTTTATATATTGTAACGCCCTGGTGACTTATTTGACAAAAAAACATGTTGCTTGTATAAAATTATAGTGTGCCATACACCTGATAGTTGATTGTCAAATGGAGAAGGTTTTTTATAAAGCGTTTTATAATGAATGTAAAACTCTATTTTATTTACCTAAATAGCCTCATTAAAGTAATTGGTAAGTACCCTTTGCATGGTTAGTTAAGTAAAATAAAAACTAGTTTTACTTACATTAACACTTATTATGTAAAACGATTGTACACAAGTATTTGTGTAGTACAAGTATAATATACTGATTTTATGTTATAAATTCATTGGTTTTTTTTTTTTTTTTTTTTGACAGCAACAGGAGAATAACTTACACAGTTCCGTAAGCTACTCGACTAGGTAGCACCAGACGACCGACAACTAAATTCATTGGTATTTATCCAAAGGAGATTATCATTCTTAATGTCATGAAAGCATATTATTGGGTTCCAATTTCCAATCCTACAATGACATGCATAACCTCAATCACGCCACCCTTCAAAGTCAAGACTCTTTTTCCCTACTTTTACCCTCAAGGCCCTCCCAAGCAAGCACATAACATTTTCTTTTTCAACATCAACAGCCAATCTTATTCGATTCGAAATTACATGGCAAACAAAGAAAAAGGCCCCCTATATTATTCTCCGGCTAGTCTTGCTTAAGACGGTACTATCCGTCCTAAGTTTAAGAAGGGTCAAATATCACCACACACGAATATATAGGACAAATCTCTTACCTTTTTTCAATGCATTCTGTGTTTGTCTTATTCGTCCAATGAATATATTTAACTCATCTTAAACTTAAAACGAATAGTACTCGTCTTAAACAATAATTTACGTTTATTCTTACACTCTTTGTTGTTTCTTAATATAGTTGTATTAATACTCCCTAGGATCTTCTCGCTAGTAGAGTTTGATCCAATTTAATCAAAGATAATGAATTTCGAATATACGGAGTAATGTGTGTCGACTTTATAGCCCTATTAACTTAAATTTAGGTAGATCAATGATATAAAGCAAAACATTAAACTTCTTTTGTTGGTTAAAGTGTATTTATTTACAAATGTTCATAGTGGATTGTTGCTTGCTCTTGTATCGTTTTTCAAGGAGAATCTAAAGTTAACATGGCGGTAGACCAATTAATTTTCAATCTTTTTGACTTTTATTGATTCTCTCTTTATAATTGTGATCCGTATTTTACAAAAAATGGAAAAACTTAAATGGGAGTTTTTCACCGCGTTATTGATCAGAATCCTAGTTTTTCGTATCAATTTATTGTTGATCGTAGCCTGAAATATTTTCTAACTGTTAGAATATAAATCACCCACATATAAGTGTCCCACATTATTGGAAAAAGAGAGATTGTGTATCACTTTATAACCTTTGTTGTTGAGTGGTCTATCTCTCCTATGGGTGTTAATGAGACGAGACAGCTCGCGAGCTACTCGAGATCGGCTCGGTCAAAGCTCGGTCAAAGCTCGGCTCGTGTGAGCTCGGCTCGAGAGCTTAACGAGTCGAGCCGAGCAAAGGCTGGCTCGACTCGAAAAGCTCGCGAGCGGCTCGAATTTGTGTGATTACCTAAGATATTGCTCATATTTTATAAAAATATTTTATCATGATTATATTTTTGTATCACACGTATCAAATGTCTCGCTAATTTGCCAAACATTTTTACAAATAACCTTCAAGCTTTGTTATTGGAATTACCGGAAGAAGAAAAAATAAAATAAAAAACCATTTTATATAGGCTCGATTTGGGCTCGAGTTTGGCTCGAGCTCGCGTGAAAGCTTGCAAGCTTTATAGCGAGCACATTTTTTTCAAGCTCGAGATCGGCTCGAGCTCGATTTTTGGTTCTCGAGCACAAGCCGAGCAAGGCCAAGCTCGGGCTCGGCTCGGCTCGTTAGCACCCCTACTCTCCTCCGTTTGGGTGTGGCCCGACTCGTTTGCATGTTCTAACACTAATCTTTATTGTTGAACGTAGCCGGGAATAACTCCTTAATTTTGTACATATTAAGAGGCTATCATTCCGTGTCTTTTTATTGTTCAATCATGTCTACCCATCCGTCTTCATGGGTTGTGTACTTGTGTGTTATACTTTGTCTCTTAATATGAAGTTAATGGTCGCAAAATTATGAATATGAGGAAGATTGACACTATTGTAGTTCTTTGAATGGTAGTACATTGGTACGTTTAATATATCGTCATTTTATACTTTTTTACGCCCTTTAGTCTCCCTATTTTCCTTGTCTTTAGCGCTCTTTGAAGCGAGTTTTAGGACTATTAGCTTCACGTTGTTGCTTTCTTGTGTTTAGCTCGGTTTTGTAGGAAAAACGACAATTCGAGCCTATTCTCTCTACATATTGATGGCTAGAGGAATCCAAGTTGTTAGGTGGGTCCCTTACGCTCTTGTCACGATCCCGCTTTCATGAGATGTCCCGCAAAGTCTATGCAAGCAACCACATAGCAGGGCAAGGAAGGCTAAGTGACGGTTTTTAAGACAACGTATCTTCCGCAAGAGAAGGGTATTCTCTTAAGTAAAGGTAGGAAATCCCTTGCTGCTACCCTTCTCTAGAGGGATCGTTTATTCCCTTAAGGGAAGAAGGAGAGGAGGAAACATGTTGAACAACCTACGCGTCTTGACAGGATAATAGTCGATCGCAGCCACACCCGTACAAAACCCGACCCCACCGGGAAGGGTGTACTCGAGCCGGGAAAATCATACTCCTCGTATTCTGTTTTGGCTTGTCCTCCTTTTGCAGGGAGTGTATAAACTAATCCCATTTGTAACATTTGAAAGCACGAAATCGTAGATCTGAACTTCATCTATCTTTCTTAATTAAGATTAATCTCTCCTCAATCTAACACTTAATCTAGTTTTAGTTGTTTAATCCTTATGTTGTATCGAATATTTGAAGACTTAATCTTCCTTCTCTTAATCCAAGTTCCCTTCTTTTATTGCAATCTCATCGTAATTTGGTATAAATTCTTCTATTTTTTATTATTTGCTTTAATTTCATTTGGTTTGTCTTCTCTTATTTTTGGTAGCGGAATTACTTTTTCACATACGGATTTTACTCTTTTGCATACATTTTTTCATAAAATTTCCTTAACATACCCTTTTTCCTAATTGTAATCAAATGAACTCTTAGGTATAGAATTCTCTAAAATTCAATCTGTTCCGGGTGTAATTACGAGGGTAATTAGGGGAGCAAGTTTGTTGTACACGTAAGCTCGTAAGATGTCGGTGGAAGCTAGGCTCTCTTGAATCTTCCTGCAAAGATGAACAAACGGAGGGCACGGCTTGGGGCCGTGCGAACTCACTCCGACGCTCAAGTCAGTGACTTAGAGATAAGTGTGTAATTGAGGAGAGATAAGGGAGTAAATACCAAGTGATGAGAGAGAGTGGATGTTT
>JAGPOY010000908.1:0-19876 GCA_018983105.1 Silene uniflora
AACCAGACAATAGGACTAACCGACTTGACAGGAGCGATAATGCTTATCTCACATAACCCCGTTGTCGCGCCTTGTAAGAGGGCAGGGCATACAATAAAGACATGTTGTTTGGCCACCATAAAATTCCCTGAGTGGCAGGGTGATAGACCTCGAGATATAATCTATGTTGGTCGTGATGTTAATTCTGGATATCTGTGGATAAGGGAATTCTGATCGTGGCACTAATTCCGGATATACCTTTCTGATACATATATATTAACCTTGTTTAACAGACTAAACAAACATCTTAGAGCATATAAACATTATTTACATTATACCTATTTGCATTGCATTGCCAGTATGTCATTCAAATTTGATTTTGCAGGCGGGCACAATCGGTCGTAATGCTAATCTGTCAGAGCACTGGAGTGGTGTTTACCATCTTTGCCTTAGTAGCTGGGGTGGTTTCCACAGGGATCCTTATCAACAATAACTTTTTCCATTGAGAGGAAAGGCAAGTGTATGTGGGTGCTGCTATTTACTGTGTCGTTGGTGTGGTGGTTCTGGTGCTGTTGTTGTGGTTCCTGAGGTGCAGACGCCACACCGACCGTTTCTTTCCCTAGTCTTGAGCTTTGTATTTTTTTCGCCCTCAGTCAGCGAGTCTCGAGTCTTGCATTTCTTTCCTTAAATCCCGAATCTTGCATTTCTTTCCCTGAGTTTTGGATGTTATGATGTGCTACGCTGAGTTTTGTAGCTTAAGAGACTGATTATGTAGAAACTATGAGAAACATTATGAGTGATTGCATGAATCGCACCATCGCTGATTTCTATTGATCACAATAAAGATCTCTTACTCCCGAAAATATCTTAGTGGTTAAGACGAGGTGCCATGTTTGAATCCTCCTTCCCTTTATTGTAACGCGACTAAGTGCGCCTTTCTTTATACTTTAAAAAAAATAAAAACAAAAAACTCTTAGTTGAGGAATAATTAGGAAACTATACAGTTAGGATACCGTATAAAAAGATCTTCCAGCCCAACGGACACTCGAGTGATGAGTGAAGGGCGTATTAAGAAATATTCTTAACACTAGCTAGGATTAGGTATTTAGATACTCGTATTTGATATTCAATAGGTATCAATCCTAGTTTAGGATAAATTAAGATTTATATGTGGATGTAGGTTAATACAATCCACTTTATAATAATAACTAGCTTTATTACCCGTGAAATTCACCGGAACGTAAGGACAAAAACGACTCGTTATTGTCATAATATATCGTCAACGTAATATTTATTGTTATGTACGTTAACACAATTTATTAAACTTTTGCAACGATTTATTAGTATTTGTCACGAATATTACTACGCTTGTTAGTATTTTTCAACGATTCTTCTTATTATTCTGTTTTTTTTTTTTTATTATACTCCCCCAATCTCGATAATTTTTCTACCTGTTATTGTTATTTCATTAAAAACAGTTTATCTATGTACTTAATTCAGCGTAAAAGAATTTTTTCAAAATATAAATTTCCATATTTTTATTTGCGAAATATAATTCAAGGTAGATTGAATGGTTAACATGTTATTATGTTATTCTGATTTTCATTTGGTTTTCTTTATTTGTATGTTATTACAAAATACTAGTTTAGACCCCGTGCCATAACACGGGTTATTTGAGGGGGTGTGATCATTACTTCGGGCAGTAGAAGATGGTTCTTAAAAGTGATTCGACTTTAAATTGAATGTTATAATATAAGAATAATATATACAATAGAATAAAATAAAGTCTTTTTTTAAAATAAATAGAAAAAAAAACACTTAGTTATTTCGTCGAATAAAAATTTGCATTTTTTGATATCTAGAATTAAACGTTTAGTTATTTAGTGCTATATTATAACAAATTACAACAAATTTATGGAAGCTGCTACGGATACACATGGTGTACAAAAATTTGTACACCATCCAATAATAACAGGACACGTGGCAAACCGTGGTAAGCTAGGTTAGGGTTAATTAACGGTAGGTTAGTCAATTTACATCTATAGTTAACTAGGTAACTACACTAGTTAACAACATTTATCTCATTTATGGTTATTAATTTCATATTTGATATTTACATTTAGTGATTTTTTTAAAAAAAGAAGTATTTATTATTGACTTAAACAAATTTCGTTCAAATGTTATTATCATATTATTTCGATTTTATGCCTAATTCAAACATAATCAAATTGATGATGAACCCTAGGTCAATTAATCAAAAGTTGATCAATCAATTGCAATCAATTGATGAACCCTAAATCAATTGATCAACCCTAAATCAATTTTATTAATAAACAAACATTATCCATTATACAATTTGTTCTCCCCCTAAATTAATTCGAGTTCCCTAACTCTAATTCAAACACCTTAATCAAAGTGATGATGAACCCTAATTTTTTTCGTGAAATAGGATTGATTTAGTCTATCCCAATTTTTTTCCCTAACTCTAATTCAATTAATCAAAATAATCGACATTCTATTAAGTAAGAACCCTAATTTGTCAAAATTAATCAATCAATTGGTAATTCATTTTTTCTAATCGTCAAATATGATGAACCCTAATTCCCTAATTCGTCAATAGGAGCATCAATTTTGGGTGCAATTTCGGGGAAAAAAGCAAGTGAAAAAAATGTTGTTACCTTGGTTCGAACACGCGTTCATTGAAGGGGTTAGTGTTTACAATCATTCTCATAACCAACTAAGCAAGGAAAAGTATAAGTGGACTCAAGGTGATCGTTTGGGGAAGTTGTTCGTGCGTTCACTCAAGGGGATTGCGTTCGACTGGTACACAGATCTGGACTCTGAGTCGATTGACAGCTAGGGTCGCTTCGAAGATGAATTACTTAACAGATTCTACAGTACAAGACGCGTCGTCAGCATGAGCGAGTTGACAAATACAACTCAGTGGGAAGATGAACCTGTTGTTGACTATATTGATCGATGGTGTGCGTTGAGTCTGTAATGCAAGGATCACTTAAGCGAACCTCAGTAGTTGAGATGTGCATCAACGGGATGAGCTGGGACATCCTCTACATCATGAAAGGGAACACGCCAAAAAGTTTTCAAAATCTGGCAACCCGCGCTCATGATATGGAGATCACGATCAAGGGACGTGACAAGGCTCGAGCAACCTCTTCTAAAGCGCCAAGTGAAAAGAAGGAGTTCAAGAAAACTGATAAGAGCTCGAGGTCGTTGACGAAGGAGACAACACGCCTTGTATTAGTTTGATTCAAAAAGATCAACTCACTAGCAATAATTTTTTGTTGGTTGGTGTGAGGGGTAAGAACTCACATCTCTTCAACAAGTGGCCAGAGTTTCGATTCCTGACTCTGATCTTGCGAATGAAAAAAAAAAAAAAACTTGAGAGGGAAAAACAAACTTGTAAAGGGTCTATCAACTATCGTTAGGGGATACTCTGGTTAACACAAAAAAAAAAAACCAATTTTTGTTTATAACCATCTGCATTGAAATAGATGCAGATAACCAAAAAAAAAAGAAAAAAATCACCGTGTATCACTATGTTTTTTCCAATTCTACATATATACCCTCGATTTTTAAGAAACATCTAATATACCCCCTAAACTCCTAGATTATTTTCTTAAATACCCAAAAGTATTCAAATTTGGGTTATTTAAGGGTTAAATTTTGTCACATAAAAATGTATATTGATGAGTAATTGATGATTATGTTGATAACTCAACGTATTTCGGATGATTAATCAACTAAAACCGACTAAAAATAATATTTCAAAGGGTTACTTCATAGGAATAATTCATTCTATGGGTGATCTACTTAAATTACTCAATCCTTTAAGTAATCCAAATTTAATCCCCCATATCCTCTCTTCCTTCCTAGAACACACTAGAGTGATCGGCAACATAAACAACAGGTTACCTTATGTTTTTAAGGGTTAATTATAAACACCTTAATTATTTTACAAGAATAATCCGAACTATGAGTGGCCTTCTTATAATACTCCCAATTATATTTAATCTTATAATAATTACAACTATTAACACTCCTCATGTTGTCGGCGCCGGATGGGCAACCCAACCCTGCAACTAAATCGTCCTAACCTGCATAATAAACTGAAGATTTAAAATCAATCCAAAACAATCAAAACCAAAACGTCATCATCTGCAGCAACAATGCAAGAACAACAACATCACCCTCTTCGATCACCTCTCCAAAAACTGCCCACCTTCGAAGACCCCATCACAACAACCACCACACCGTCACCACCAAACCAAGACGACAACCACAACAATCCTTTAGCCACCTTCTCTGAAGACCCGGCCAATATTCTCCCTATTCCTATTTACAACATTCTCATCACAAGCACTCTCTTCCGCCACCGCCGCCTCAATCACCGAATGTTTTCATCACGGTATTCGTCGTCTTCATTCCCTAACTACTCGTGGTGGGTACGTGAAGATCCCTCCATGTTTGGTGGTGTTGATAAAGTAAGGGTGTGAGTGATGGTCCTGTGGTTATATTGGTGTCGAGTGTGATTGTGATTGGATGGTAAAAAATGCATGATGGTGATATGAGAGATTAAAGGATGAAGTAATTTAAGGAGGTCGCCCATAGAATGGATTATTCCTATGAAATACAGTGGCCACTAGTAGGTTAAAAAAACAAGCAAATTTGTTCTGGGAAGAAATGAGGGATATGAGGGATTAAATTCGGATTACTTAAAGGATTGAATAATTTAAACAGGTCACCCAAAGGATGAATTATTCTTATGAAACAACCCTATTTATAATTGTAAAGTTTGGGTATTTAGGGTACTAGTATTAGTACCCGACCCCGTCCGGGTTACTTCTATTTAACGTTAAAATTTATTTTCAATTAAATAAAATTATTTCAGAGTTGTATAACTCATAAATTTATCATTAATCGGTTTTTCTATGACATATCTTAAAATTACGATGAAATAAATTATGCGAAATTAACTACTCACGCTATTAATATTTTACTTAAATCGATTGCTTAGCTAATTGTTCTTATATACTTTCTTTTGTCATTAGTATTATTACTTTTATTACATTTGTTGTTACTACTGTTACTTTTACTACTCCTGCCGTAATTATTGTTATTTTTACTACTACTACTACTGCTGCATTAATGTTGATAATTTCACTACTCTCGTTGTTACTTCTATTAATCACACTACTCTCACTCGCTGCTAATATTGTTACTTTGATTATTCAAATTAATGGTTACTATTATATTACTATATCCAATTTTATTACAGTTCTTTTCATTACTAACAGAATTACTTTTATTATTTAGGCATGCAATTTTAAGAGACTTATATATTATATTTATGTAAATATATTTCAAACCGAATAATTATGGAATATTATATTTTTTGAAAATCTAGCTTGTTTTATTTACCTTTTAATAATTTCCAAAATATAACATACTTATATTATATTTGTGCATGTTAAATAATTAACATATTATACTAATTAATACCATAAGTGAGACGTGTTTATTATAAGGAAAATCACGGGTATTCTCTAAATTTTATATACTTCAACCAAAACTATATTTACATTGAAGTCCTTTAGTCAGGTCTATCACATAACGCTATCGATTAAAAACCATATAGTATAATTAATTTGTATAAATTTATTTAATTATATCGAAGTCCTTTGATTTTTGGATTATATTGATTTCTAGAACATTTTATATAGTTTAGGAGTATTTTGTGTGTTTCCAAATCCGAGAGTATATCGTAGAATTCAAATAAATACGGGCTACGTCATAGTAAAACCAAAAAAAAAAAAAAAAAAATCTCCCTCTGTCCCGGTCATTTGTTGTCATTTTCGATATTGGGGTGTCTCAGTCATTTGTTGTCCTTTCTATTTTTGAACTTGATAAGCAATTTGATTATTCACACTCAATTTAAACAAATATGTGCGGGATTTAGCAAAAGTGTGTGCGGGATAGCATATCCTTTTATTATTAATTAATCATTGATATTTGTGCCAAAACTAAAGAATAACAATTGACCGGGACGGGTGGAGTAGAAAACAACAAAGTATGAGGATATAGTAGAGTTGTTCAAATGCGGGTTTGGGCCGGACATGGGCCGGGTCATGAAGAAAAAAGTTGCCCTTTAGACCTTAGTGGGCGGGTTGGGCCATAAATATGGGCCAATTATCCTTGCCCTTGCCCGCCCGTTAGTTAAAAGTCGGGCAGCCCATGGGCTAATGGGCCGTAACACGAGATTTAAATTTAGATGTTCTATTAACTAAAATATATAAGAGTACCCAATATATAAATATTTTCGTTATATTTTAACCTTTATAGTTTACGTATTATATATTTACGGAGGATATTATTATTTTAGTATTTCACATCCATATAAAATTAATACAATTTTCTTTGAAAATGTCTTTTTATAAGAGTAAAAGTAAAGGATTTAAAACTAAATGGGCCTAATGGGCTGGCCCACGGGCTTTTCTTTTTGTCCATACCCGCCCATTTAACTTGGCGGGCTGGGCTTGACCCGCTCTCTTAATTTTTCGGGTAAAAAAACCTTGTCCAAGCCCACTTAATAAGCGGGCCGGATGGGCCGGGCTAATGGGCGGGATTACCCATGAACAGCTCTAGGATATAGTGATACGAAAGAGCTCCACAAAACTACCTCTATTCCTTCCCGAGTTCCTTCCCAACCAAAAGCAAACTTCATCCTCAAAATTGCATGAAATTATTGAACAAACATGGTTAATGAGTGGTCAAGGCCCCACATATGCCAATGCTTAAGCCGCATTTTAACTTTCCGGCGCAATTCATTAATCACCATTTTCGGCCCACGTCGCAAAACCAGCGAACAATTCGTCGAAAGCGTGTTTAAAATTGTTCGTCAAATCTCTGAGTTGGGTATTTCTCCTGGTGATATTATTGCCATTTGCGCTTTCAACAGGTTATATTTCACCCCATTACTTGTCTTGAGCTTTTCTCCGTCTCAGTCATTTGTTTACCTTTGATTGAAATGTAAACAAATGATAGAGACAAAGGGAGTATGTTGTTTGTGAATTAATTAATGGTGTGGTTTTGAATGGTAGTGACTGGTATTTGGAATGGCTACTTGCTGTTACATACATTGGTGGAATTATCGCTCCATTGAATTATCGTTGGGTACGTCGTCTTTTCAACTTGATTTAGTGCCTGTTTCTTTGATATCTTGTTTGCTTGAGAATTTACAAGCGTTTTTAGGCAGTGACGGAGTCAGGATTCTCGTGGGTCGGTTTAGTTTCCGGATGATTTGTATTAGTTGAAAGCCTTTGGAAACAGGTTTACTGAACCAAATAGGTGGTTGTAGTGTTAAGCGAAAAATTTGAAGTTTCGTAGTGAGTTAAGTGATTGAGGTGATAAGAGACTGATAACAGTGGTCAGTCAGCGTGCTGGCAGGTAATTTTGTAATGGTACACAAACGTATGTAAAGGGAAGACCACTTATTAAATCTTGAGTTTTCTTTCATGAAGATATGTAGATGTCTTATTATACCTCCTCACCTTTTGAGTCATTGCTCATTAGTTAGGAAAACGTCTAACTCATCTTTCCTAAGTTTGTTATTCTCATCGAGAAGTTGCTATTCCTTCTACACTCTATCTCGATCTTTATGGGTGTGTTTGGATAGTAAAAATGGAGGGAAAGGGAGGGGAGGGGGAAGGAGGGAAAAGAAAGGGAGGTAAGGGAAGGGGAGGGCAAATGGGATGAGGGTGTTTGGATACATTTCCTTCGAAATCTTGCCTCTTGTGGAGAGATTTTGATTTGCCTTGGAGGAGGGGAAATGGATCCCTCCAAATCTCTCCCCCTCTTTTTCCCTCCACCCTTATTTTCTATCCAAACAAGAGATTTTAAATCTCCTACTCTTCTCCCTCCCTTTCTTTTCTCTCCAAATTCCTCAATCCAAACACACCCTAAAAGATTTGGTGAGTTGCATTCGAAAAACTGAGAGTTCTTTACTCTAATGGGGATTTGGAGAAGACTATAATTTTGACTTACATTAACAGGCAATTATTAATGCTGAAATATCTCATGAAAGATTGACATCATTTGACAGTTTTTGTATCAAGTTTTCCGATTGTATTTAGTCACTTCATCAACTTTCTCTTTCTCGTTAGGAATGCTGATTTGCAGCATCCTTAAATAAAATAATGGTGCATAAAAGTAGAAAGTTTTCTACATAAAATTACTAGTTATCATAGATTTAAAAGAAAAATTACTTTTAAGATGTTTTCTGCTTGTGGATGTTTTTAGCAAGTTTTCTTTTATCTCAGTCTCTTATTAAGTCTTCCGTTCATTTGGTCATACAGTGGCTCAAACCAAACTCGGCAATAATAAAGAAAAATCCACATTTCTGAACGTATTAACAAACAATTGTGAAGTTGAAGGCAAATCTGGCAAGTTAGCATCTTTTAGTTAGGAGATGCCATAATGTACTTGCTTATTAACCTCAGCTATCTAACCTCTAGAGTTTTGACGAGTCAAGACTGGCATTGGAAGTAATACGACCAGTTATGATGGTCACTGATGAAAGTTGCACGTGGTCGTCAGAGTTACAAAATCTTACCACGCTTTGTCCACGGTGGCATGTTTCTGTTGACTCTTACTCTTCAACTACAAAAAGCATGGAAAATGGTATGTGTTGTATTAGAGATCCATAATTTGATTGGTGTCGGGAAGCTAGATGTTGTAGATGACTTTATGTTACCTTAATGCATCATCAACTGATATTGTTCTGTTTTATTTTTTTTAATTAGGTACTGACAGGTGTCAGCCTCTATCCATAAAATACTGCTGGGCACCAGAGGATGCTGCTCTGATATGCTTCACTTCAGGTATTGCAAAATTTTGAGATTTGTTTATGTTATTACACAACTGTGGTAGATTTAAGCTTTTTATCAACAAATATAGCCCTTGAGTGATCATCCTTGTAAAAAATTTGCGAGTGGAAGACCACTAACTATGAATATACATCACATTATTGTCGTTTCTTGTTTGCCAATCTTCTTGAAATACCCCCTTCATTAGACTTAGACCCCCCCTTACCTGACAATTTACCGAAAGCCTTAAAGCACTAGGAAAATGTTGTTGTTAGACTTTCTAGTGCATCTAACTTCGTTTCATCCCAGGCGTGTCAGATTTTGCCTGAAATTTACCAAATTTTGATTCTCGTTCAATAGTTTTTATCTGGTATATCTTATATTCTAATGTTCAATTTTCTTCAGGAACCACTGGCAGGCCAAAAGGAGTTACAATAAGTCATACATCTTTACTAACTCAATCCCTAGCAAAAATTGCTATTGTGGGTTACACAGAAGATGATGTAAGTCTCTTTGTTCTAATAGTTTTATGCATTGAGCAATGTTACAATTTTTTTTGAAAAAGCAAAAAAACAAAATAAAGATTTCTTTCGACATAAGCAATATGCTGCCTGCCTCACCATCTATCAACTAAATGGAAGCCCCAAGAAAACAACGGGGAAGAGAATAGAGATGGAAAGGAATTTTTTGTCACCTGTTTGCATGCGTACTCTTAGGTTTATTTGCACACTGCTCCAATGTGCCATATTGGTGGCATATCGTCGTGCCTGGCAATGCTTATGGCAGGAGGTTGTCATGTAGTGATACCCAAGTTTGTTGCTGAAATTGCTGTCGAAGCCATCAGGGAAAATCATGTAACTTCACTTATCGCTGTTCCAACGATACTTGCTGATTTGGTGTCCACAATCAGGTGTCGATCGCATTTACAAGTACTTATGATTTATGAATCGAAATGTGTTTGGAATTGAGTTGTTTACATTTTCATTTTGTGGTTGAACAGACACGGATTCTACTAATCCAGACACAAGACAGATTAACTGAATAAGCCCTTGTTGTGCCTATTGATGTGCTTATACTTAAAAAGCCTCCAAAACAAGGAATCAGAAAGTTAGGGATCCGGTTTGGACATTAAGCTCCCTCCAATGTCCAAAGCAAAAACCTTTTTTTATAAATATATGACGGAGAAATCGTGCAAATGCGTCATCATTATAAAATTGACAAATATTTTTAAGCTAACTTGAGGCTATTTACACTTGTTTTTTCCTCTTTAAATCTTCTCAATTTCTCTTTCTCACAGGGATTCCTCTTTCTCACCTCTGTTGAGCAGTAGTTTTCTTTTTGCCAAATGCTTGATCAGACAGTGATATAGGGTTAGTATATAAGATTTTTCGATTAGCTTTCACTGGAAATTATTGAAAAGTCGCTTTAATACCTTAATGGCTTACGTTGTCCTGTAGTCAAACTGTCTTGCTCAAGCCTCTATTTTGTCTTCAGACACAAACAACCGAGAACGCAGGAACCAAATTTAAAAAAGATACTGAATGGTGGTGGGAGCCTTGCTATTCAGCTCATTGCAGATGCCATAGAATGTTTTCCAAAAGCCAAAATTCTCTCTGCTTATGGTATTCTCTCTTTCTTCGTCTTGATCTTTACATATGCGTAGTATCGTTTATGGTGGCTGCATGTCTTGTGTGAAAAAGCTAGCGCGAGCAACGTGTCACTTTTGTTTAAGAGTGCGTGTCCTAAACCATATTTTTCAAACTGAAACTCAGCTATATGCTTCTGCCTTTTCATTATTTTGCATCCTAATCCTAACATGAATTAAGTGGTAAACTGAAACTCAGCTAAGAACTTCATGTTTTTCCCCTTTTTCTGCAAATGAACAGTTTATTTACCTTCATCGGTCATCAGTCTGTCGAAATTTCTCTTAACTACCTGTTCAAGTAGTTTATGCCACATGCAATTTAATGCTATTTTTCAAAGATGACTGAGAAACCAGTCATTCAGTTACTAGTTGAAGCCTTCAATTTTTACCATCTAGCTTAGCGCCTTAGCAGGCATCTGCCTCTTTTTTGTGTCTCAGTTTCTCATACAGATTTAAATTTGATATTGACTGTAGGTATGACGGAGACCTGTTCTTCTCTTACCTTCATCACCCTTTATGATCCAGTTGAAAAAAATTCAGATGAACTCTTGGATAGAACAGACAAACAAATCCCCATAGGAGGTATTTGTGTGGGGAAGCCGGCACCTCATGTGGAGATACTTGTGAGCAAGGAAGATTCTTCTCATGTAGGAAGGATCATGACTAGGGGACCCCACGTAATGATTCGTTATTGGGGTCGGAATACCACTACAGTACCTGATTCTGGTGAAGATTGGTTTGAAACAGGTGACATTGGACAGTTTGATGCTGCTGGAAACTTGTGGCTTGTTGGGCGTAAAAACGGCCGAATCAAAAGTGGAGGGGAGAATGTATACCCTGAAGAGGTGAGACGTATTTTTGTTGGTATTCTGTTTGTACTTAACTGAAAGTGTGGGTCTCTCACCATGGATTCATTGGGAAGGTGAGGAATTGTTGTGGTGGTAATGGAGCTGAGCTTGAAACACAGGAGAAAAAGAGGAAAATGATTGGTGGTGAAATTAAGATAAGGGGTGGTGAAAGGAGGGCAAGGGGTGGTAGGAAGTAAGGGAGCTATTAGTCCCATATGAGGAAATGGATTCTAGGGAGGTGGGTAATTTTTGCCTCGTTAATAGCTTAGTTACTAGTTTATCTTCATCCCTTTTCTTTATCCACCACCACCACGAGCCCCTACTGGCCTACTTTCATTTTGTATTTTCACTCATATACCCACATAACAATTACCACCCTCAAGCCAAACAAACTCCGAGTCTTAAAATTGGCCATAGTTCATGATAAAATGAGGTTTTTGAGGGTGTTTCATCTCGTGCCCCTCGTCATAGGTGGATGATGTCTGAATTCTAATACACTAGAAATAATTTCACACATTACAAATTTTCTCCTCCTAATCTTTGTTTTCCTAGTGGAAAGATTTGAGTCGTTAAATATAGGTTATAGTGTGATACTCTACTTTGAAAAAATACATATTGATGTGAAATGAACAAAATCTTATCCTTGTGCATACTCTATTATACTACTAATGTGAGTCTACGCTTCTATTTCTAGTTTATTCCAAGAATGATGGTGTCTTATATTTTCATATTGCAAATTTGTGTGAAATAGGTGGAGGCTGTTTTATCACTACATCCGGGTATTTCATCTGTCGTGGTCACGGGAATACCAGACGCACGCCTTGGCGAAATGGTGGTTGCCTGTGTTCAGATCAGAGAGAATTGGGTTTGGGCTGATAATATTGGTGATTCATTGGGCAACATGAAGCTGTACTTGTCAAATGAAGTGTTGAAGGAGTATTGTCGACATAAACGTTTGACAGGGTATGTATCTCGTGTCGCTCAACTTTTACTCCCTTTACAGTCTACTACACTTTTTTCTTCCTGTTTTCAAAAGTCTCCTCACATGTTTTCAAAAACGAGAATAACAAATTGAAACGGAGGTTTGTAATTCTTCGATTCCTCAAATACAAGAATTCATAATTTTTTTGTGGGATGACAGTAAATCATTGTTTTTCAGGTTTAAGATTCCGAAAGTATTTATTGAATGGAGAAAGCCTTTCCCACTGACAAGCACAGGAAAACTGAGAAGAGATCAAATGAAAAAGGAAGCTATGATGCAGCTGCAACCTTTTCTTAGTAGTCTGTAAATCAAATTGTACTAAATTCTTGTATAAGATGGATCTCATTTTGTACCCCCAACCTATCTTCCTGTCCTGTAGTCTGTAAAAAACTAATATCAAGTCTGTTTACACAATGATCAAATTATTTATGAATTAATAAAAGAATGTGCCTCACTGAAACCATTGTTCAGCGTCGTGTTATCATGAGTAATCGTTTTTTATTTATTTATAAATCCGATCAACTTAATAATAGTAGGCCGAAACGTGTTTTGGGGTGAAGAAACTGTCTCGAAACATAGACGGTTAACTTAATCTCTTGTTTGTATTTTATAAGATTGATTTGTAACTTGTTTAAGTAGGGACAATCAATCTCATCATCTGCTTCCTCTACTTGAGAGTTGAGACCCTTGAATCTAATGCTCCTCATCTAAATAAGATTCATTCAGAATCACAATATTGGAAGTCACATAGCACAAAACCACAAAAATCAATAAGTAGATTATACATCCGATGTACTACCACCAATCCAATCGTTTTTGAGCATTTTAATAAAGTTTTTGAGTTTGTTTTAAAAATTATGAGTTTTTACAATAAAGTTTCTGAGTTTATTTACGTTAAGCTCTACAAAATTACAATAAAACTCAATAACATTACATCTTTAGTTAAATTTGAGTTTTGACGAAAAAAAAAATTAAAATCAAACTTATAAACTTTAATATGCTCAAAAAAAATATACATATGCTCAAAAACAAATAAAGTTTGAGTAAATAAGTTCAAAAAAAATACATATATACTCAAAAACAAAAAAGTTAGAGGTAGTACATCCGATGTATGTTCTTTTTTTTTTCCACACCAACCTCAAAAAGACAATCTTTCACTCAGTTATTGAGACACCATGTTTTCGTACCTCGGTCGTGGTTTGAAATGACTCGTTATATATTCATAGTAAATGTAAACATTTTATCATAATTGTTTGATTAAAGATTTATCGTGAGAGATCTTATTTGATTCGTCTTTCAAACTTTTATAATTTTCGCAAATACGTAGCTAACGATATTTATCGTGTGAAACACGCGTTGGCAAACGTGATAAAGTAAAGTGGTAGAGTAGAGTTGAATAGAGGAAGTATAGTCCAAAAATTCATTACAACAGAGCGCACACTACGATAAAGGGGAGGGGGAATCGAATCGAACTAGACTAAGCCATCATCGGTAATTTAAAATGATACTTAGAAATGGATTAGATTAGTTTGGCAAAATCCTCCAGTCAAACGGCAAAACAGGCGGTGATTCTGTTCGCCTTCTCATCTCTATCCCCCAAACTCCATTACTCATTTATCAGTCTTCTTCAGGGACTCTCTTTTCTCTACTGTTTCTTCGGTTCAATTCAACTTTCCTCCTCAATTTCATGTATGTATCTCTTCCTCTACCTTTTTCCTTTTCATTTCCCCTTTTATTTTTACCTGTTTCATTAATTTCAGCTCGCTGTTTATTAATTTAATGCACAAATTAATTAGGTTCATTCTTTCTCCAATTCTGCCGCGTTTTGCTTATGTTGATGTTTCGTGTCGCGGAAGACCGTTTCCCCTTAGTGCTTGCTCATTATTTCACCATTGACCCGTTCTACCTTTGTTTTTAAGATACTCTCCGTGACTCCGTCTCTGTCATTTGTTTACCTTTTTTATATTCTTAGTGAGGAGTATTTTAATCAAAGGTAAACAAATGATTTGGACAAAGGGATTAATAGTTTGAGACTGCCACTGATTATTGTGGCATTCTTATTAATTGTATATGCGTTCATGTACAAGATCCCTTGACATGAGTCGGTCTCCTGAGAGACGGTTAAAAACAAAAAGAACTAACTATAGCATATACGGAGTACACTCGTCGTTCATCATTAGCTAATTGAATAGCAACTATAGGTGCGTAGGTTGTTTTGAGAGGGTAGTCAGATGGGAGGAACTCGTGTCACTCTCTACATGTTATGCGGAATATGTGATTAAGTAGGCTACTATGTTTGTAGATTTGCGGGTGAATGAATCTTCTCTTCAGCTTTGGTCTTTTCTTTTTGAAGGTTGAACATCTTCAATATCATGTCATTTCTACCGTACTACTGGCAATTCATTCGGGTAATTTTTGAGGAAAGGAAAATCTTTTTCTGTGGGTGTGACCCTGTCCATCCTATTGGGTATTTGTCCTATATATGATAAGTTTTTAGAACTGCAGCAGTTTTAACCTTTCACCTGTTTTGCGCCTATGATATATTACCAAACCAGTAACATATTAAGTTAGTTGTGATGGCGGATAGATTTTTAATCCTGCAAGTTTCTTTTTGATAATGAATTTGAGGACTATATGTTATGAATCTTAGAGTGAAGTTATGGATTCTGAAACAGCCTCTCCTTCCTGTTCACAACAAAGGGTAAGGCTACGTAGCCTATGTACATTCGACTCCTCACTTTGCTTTTTGAGTACTTGGGCTAATGTTGTTGTAGAGCAAGTTTGGTGGATAGGTTTTGACTTTAGTGTTATCAATTTATATTTTAGCCAAGCCATTTTTGAGAAGCAAAACGAGGAAGTATAATTACTCCACCTACTGCTAAACAAGACCCAACCACCCACAAGCTCATCACTGCCCTCACCCATCAGCACTCCGAATACCAACACCCTAGACCAGCCACCACCCAGTTCTAGCAGAAATCCTACTCCCACCTACTGCTAAACAAGGCCCACCTCCTCAAACACCCACGCGGCCACGCCCGACAAAACCTCCCTAAAAACCACCACCCACCCACCGAAAAGGCGAAAACTACCCACATTTCAGTGAAACACCACCTTCGAAAACCTTTTGAGGGTGGAGAAGACGCTACTTTGCAACTTGTCCGGTGAGGCGTTAACATTCCTAAGACCATGTCATGGCCTATTAAGCTTACTGGGATAAGCCCATTTCCTGGCAAATTAATCTTTACCACGGTGCAATTTGTCATACGTTCTTGTTTCTTTGATAATTTTTCTGAGCATGGTTCCTTCGATAATTACTTTTAGGTACTACCAACCATATGGCCCATATAAATTTTCTTGGATTGCTAATCTGAGATACTCATATCAAATGAGTTAAACTAAATGGTAAGATTAAATGTTTAAATAAAGGTAAATAATAAATGCTAATATTAATACTACTACTATTTTATACTCTGTAGTTAACTTCCACTGTTAAACTTTACAATTTCCTTTTTGAGTTGTCCACAAATAAAAAGTTCAGACTTCGAAATCCTCTCTTTATTTGTGGTCATTGTGAGTTGTGACCCCAAAACTGAATTCCTGAATGCTTGAACCCAAGGAGACATGAACTGTAAAGGTTGACAGAGGAAGTATTTTGAAGAAAATTACTACTCCTAGAATTGCCACTAGCTGAGAGACTAACATGAGTCATCTCTCATAACTACTTAATCAAATGGACTGAAAAGTCACTCACTTCTAGCTTTCGTAACCTTCTTTCTTATTGAATACTTCTAATTATTGTTCTATCAAATGATATCTAGATTTAAGAAAATTATTCTGTTTTAAGGGTCCTCCTTCCTGCTGGAGTAAAAGAAGTTGATTCCTGTCTTAGTGACATTTAGAAGCCTTGTATTTCAAAGGCTGGGTATTCAATGTGAGTTACTTCATTTTTTCATGCAGATCTACTGGGACGAAGGAAAACTGGAATATTAGAGCTACCCTTTATCTTGTGCCGAGTCAACCTTACACAGGAGCAGAGGATTGCTAAATGTTCCTTAATTTTTTTCGATGTGCCTAACATTATGAGATACTTCTTCGTGCTTTGTTCTGGAATGTGCTACAACACAGTATTCGACAGAGGATACCTTAATAATTAAGATGCCATCAAGTTCTTTCTCAAGGTTAAGAAACACTGTCTATCATGGAGTTAAAACAAAGATCGCAGGACAGGGTTTTCAAGACACAGTCAATGTTATTAGCCAGCAAGCGAGATTGACGTGTGACAACTACAAATTGATCAGTTCTCTGCAATTATCAACTCTAACGGACCTCAATATCTTCTTGCGACCTGGAACTGTTTTGGCTGGAACAGTAGCTTCTATAGCCAACAGCAAAAGGAGATTTTCTGTTGTTAGCGCATTTTCCAGAACCATTTCTACCCCATCTGTGTCAGGACCTTCTTACCAGATTTGTGGCTATCACTTCGATTGTTTTATCTCAGAATCAACTCGTTTACCTTCTGGTGGTGCAAAAAAGAAATTCCCTATGGGTTCTGTAACTTTTTCTAAAGGTGCAATAGGTGACTGCATTGTAAGAAAGTTGGTTTCAGGATTCAGTTGCGACTCAAAATTTAAAAACAATGTTTCTGCACTGTATTGTAAAAAGGGTGTTGACAGCTGCACTTCAGCTAGCATGAGCTTAAAAAACCGTGAACAGCTTGACAGATCTTCGATCTATGGGTATTATCTTTATAAAGCTATAAGGTCCAGCTTCGGTTTAAATCTAAACTCATCGTCTGACTCAAAAGAGTACCACAGTGCATCAGCAGCCTCAACCCTTTCTGCGATAACTGCGCCTGATGGATCCTTCGACAGCTCTTTGTTGGATTGTTATCAGCCAAATGTAACCGTGTCACCTGAGGGGTATGTTGCCGTAGACCTTTCTAATAATTTTTTTCTGGTTTTGAAAATTGAAAGTTATAGGTTTGTGCGCTGTTTTTAGTTGGTTACTTGTGCAGTGTGCTGTTCCCTCGGTTTCTTTGTTGTTCCCCCTCCCTCGGTTCGTGAAGAAGAGAAATCTTGTTTTTCTTTCTGCCGTAGTTCCACCCATTTATTGTCTCCATTTGACTTTGGTGGTCAAATGATCACAATTTTGACAGATTTATTCTCAGAATATACACTGGCTACAACTTTCTACAAATAATATTGTGAAACCATTAGTTTTGAAAAATCAACATGGCAATTGGCAAAGCTTACCTTATATTTATTTTACGTATCTTAGGAGAAATTTATGCTCAAAGTTGGCATAAGTTGATCATCAAAGTCCAATACAAGTATACAACCATAGCATAACTTAATCCCAAAATGATTTGCATCCGAAATCATCAATGACATGTCAGATAATGAAAAAAAATGTTGATTAACAAGAATAGGAAAGTAAGAATAAACAGTTATTTCCTCCATTCAATCTTAACTTCTACTCCCCTTTTTGGTTGTCTCCATTCAAGTTTTCCCCTTGTGTGTTATTTGTGGTTATTATTGTTTTTGTACCTCACATATTCCCTTAGTTTTCATTTTCTACCACATATTATTGGCTTTATAGAGCAAGAAGTTATAAGGTGGAGGACGGGTAAATAATTACAATATCAACAAAAACAAAATCCGATATACATAACGTAAGAGTAACAAGAAAAGAAAATGATATTTAAATGGAGACGAAAGTAACAAAGAAAATGGGTTTGAAATATAAGCAACATAATATTATCAAGAAACAAAGTAATGACAATAATAACCAAATAATAAAACATAACAATATCAAGAAACAAATTAAAGACGAAGACATTTACCGTACCATACACATGAACAGAACTAGCTTTAACTCCCCTCATCTCCATCCAATTCTCTATTTTTCAAATATATATCTCAATATAAAAAAAAGGTGTGTCTTGAACAAAGGTTGCTCTTGAACTTCCCTCTATCATACCTATTTTCCTGCTAAACCTATACGCCAGATATTTAGTAAGATCTTGCTTAGTTCCTTCGTTCATGTCCTTGAAGTCAATATTTTTTCGAGAAACCCCTAACTGTTAAATCAGAATGGGGGTAATATAACTCTAAAAGAGAGTGCTCATGAGTCGATGTTGAATTGTTTGTGTTCCTGTTCTTTGCTTTGGAATGGTCCCGGGGCCGACTTTCTTGCAAAAGTAGTATTAATTTGTCATGGTTGTGCTAGTGTCGTATGTGTACTAGGAAATAAGAGCGCAAGGACATGAGCTTCTGGGACCTAATGATGCGCTTAAGAGGCTAGTCCAGGGGCGTAGTCAAGAGTACTTGGTGGTGCATCAAGGCATGTCCTTGCGTAAGCATGGTAATCCATCAGGGAGAGTGTGACATGGGTCGAGGTGACACAACACAGAGCATGTCATAGGCAGCATCTGTGAGACAGCACAAAGACGGCAGATGTTGAGTTGTTATTGAACATCTCTGGACTTCTGGAGTATTGGAGGTCCCGAGCAACAGCTAGTCATGACTCATGAGTATGTTAGTGTGCAGACCAAGTACCCTGATAGCGAGTACCAAAGGGTATGTAAGAGACGCGAGTTTGTTCCTGTAAAGTGTAAAGTAAGAGGCCTAGCTAGGTTAGTCTTAGGAATGTAGCATTTAGGATGTAGGTAAGCTGTGATTTTTTCATCAAGATATGAACAATGAAAGTTGAGATTTTTGTTCAAGGTTTGAACATTTTAATGCATGAGCGAGGTAGATTATAAAGTACTTCAGTTCATCTTTGAATTTCCGGCTGTGGTTGGAATCCTTATTGTACATGAGCGAGGTAGTTTGAGGGTTAATCGTAGTTCAAGTGACTCCAAGGTCGTATTCTGTTCATATCCCTTATTTACATAAATCCAAAAATCACCAAAAAATAATCCTTCGATTTGTCGCAACGGTAGCACGACTACTGTTCACCGCACTATAATTTCAAACAAAATCAGATTAAAAAGCGCTTCGGCACTCGCATCCACACACTATAAGGCTTTAGAGTAGCAGTGCATAATTCACAGATGAAATCCGCACGCCATCAGCATATCATGTAATCCCTGGAAGACTGGAACAGCACCCAAATAATACCACATGGAAGCAATGGAAAGAACCCTCTCTGTCAAGACGGCCAAAGCAGATCTTTGTTATGTTTGCTCTGGAAGTTCTGTAATTTCATGGCCAGCACATGCAGATATAGGCCATATATACATCCTCATATTTATCAACGTTGCAAACCTGTAAATACCCCAGGAAGAAATGGGGTAGGCCAGTTGAACTCTAGAACTTCAGAGGTTTTCCAGTGGAAAGTAGTCAGATCACAGTGTCCTTACTTTTCCATGGATATGAATTTGTAGGTATCATATTTCCCTCCACCTGGCTTACCTCGCCAAGGCAGGAGTCCCCTTAGAGCTCTGTGGAATAATGTTGTTGGGTATGCTGCATGAAACTAGACAGGGAGGGAGGAGGTATTAATAATACCGAACCTTAGGAATGTTGAGTTGTTT
>JAGPOY010000909.1:6288-26152 GCA_018983105.1 Silene uniflora
TAATAACTAACCCTTTCCGACCTAAGGGTTGTAAGATCGAAAGCCTCGACCTTATTTCATCATGACCTCAATCAATCTACCCAATTCGTGTTTGCATGTTTTCTACCCATGATTATCCCCTATGATCCCATGACACCCTAGTATTTCTCCTTATTTGATTACATCCTTATTTACTTGCTTATTTACTTTGCTTTAGACCATAGACTTTACCTCCAACACAAATTGTTACTATAGACACTTACTTTGTGTAACCCAAGACAAATAGATCGCTATTGCTAGCTACCCGTCTCGTGGATCGACCTCGACTTACTTGCTATCTACTTAGTTAGTTTGTTGGAGAATATAAATGTGTTTGATTGGGTGTGATGACTCGACCCTCATCAACATCTGTAAGGGATTCTCTCAAATCGTTCGTCGAAGGTGTAATCACCTGCTTTGGGAACGAGTATCTACGAAGGCCCAACTCTCAAGATTTAGGAAGGTTACTTCATATGGGGCAGGTTCGTGGATTTCCTGGTATGTTGGGTAGCATAGACTGCATGCACTGGGAGTGGAAAAATTGTCCCACAGCATGGGCGGAACAATATGCCGGTAGAAGTGGAAAGCCAACAATCATTTTGGAAGCGGTCGCTTCGTACGATCTATGGATATGGCATGCCTTCTTCGGTACACCAGGTTCACTTAATGATATTAATGTTCTTCAACGTTCTCCACTCTTTAATGACGTTTTAGAAGAATCTGCCCCACCCGTTAGTTTTTCAGTTAATGGTACGGAGTATAATATGGGATATTATCTTGCTGATGGTATATATCCGGCTTGGGCAACATTTGTTAAAACAATTACTGCGCCACAAATTCAAAAGCATAAGTTATTTGCGGCACGAGAAGAGAGTTGTCGAAAAGATGTGGAATGTGCTTTCGGTGTCCTACAAGCTCGATTTGCGTTCATCAAACGCCTTTGTCTTCTATGAGAACGAGATAATATGGGGGAGGTTCTTTTGGCTTGTATTATTATGCATAATATGATAGTTGAAGATGAACGAGAAACCTATCTTAACTATGAAAACATAATCGCAGAGTTCAAAGAAGATAACCCGACTTCAACAAGTGATGATCCGTATGAATATCATCGTCTTAGAAGATCGCCTCAAGAACGATTCGTAGAAATTCATGGCGAGATTCGTGATCGTGTCACTCATATCGCTCTGAAAAATGATCTTATTGAGCATATTTGGCAAAACTTCGTAACTAAAATTAGTTTCAAATTCATTTTATTATTTTGTAGTATTACATGTATTTTAATATCATGTTTTGCTTTTAATTATGTATGCGGTTTTTTATGTGTTGAATCACGTTTTCAATAAAGTATATTCATTGTCAATAAAATTTTTACCTCGAATTAATTTTTTTTTTTAAATGTACACTATGAAATTAATTTACTTAACATATTTTGGTGGGGTAGTGAATGTGGTAAATGATTGGAAATATTAGAAAGTAGAAAAATAATTGGGTTTGTAACCTAGGTCATGTGATCTTCTGCTTGGGAGGGAAAAAGTGGGTTAAGATTAATAAAGTGTGATTAAAAGGAAAAATTTTGGTGACCCGATTAAGGTGACCTTCTGCTTGGGATGGTCTTGGAAACCGGAAAGGACTTGGACGGTTGGACCACACCCCAACGGATTGACCCTTCAGGGGCCTCAGCGGTCGACACAGTACACAGACGAGTCTCACATTTTCTCAGCCCGCCCCTCTGCCCGAAACTTTTTGATTTGTCTGAGATTAGAAAAGACGTGACAGTACCTTCTCTTCTTTCCCAATTCCATCAGTTTTACTACTCAAAACCAAACCTTTTTTATAAAGTTAAGGAGAAAGATGACAGTTTAGAGAGAAGGGGAACGCATTTAGAGTTTTATGACTAAATAATAATAAAGTAAGCAAGCCTTCTTAGCTGCTTTATTTGTGCCAAGAGATAAACTCAACAATTCAGCTTTCGAAATCCTCTCATTTTTTGGGAAATTTTTTCATTAAGGTTATCTTCTTTACCTTTCCTCTCTTATTCTTCATTCATTCCTTTTTTAGGGTTTCTTGTATCCTCTTTACTTTTTGGTTGATTATAGAAACATCTTGAGCTCATAGCTTTAACTGTTTCTGGGTTTTTCTGGGAATCTGATTTCGGTATCTGGGTTTCATTTCTTTTCCTGTTTTGTTGCCTCTATTTTCTCAATTAATAGATTATACAACCAGTTGTATGCAGTTGTATAATGTAGATAATGTAGAATTCGAGCTCTGTACTAAAGTTTTCGAGTTTTGTTTAAAAGAACCTGAGCTATGCAGTAAAGTTTTTGTACCCTTGAAATAAAAAAAAAATACTCTTGTAAAACTCAGAAATACACCTAAGCTCGGATTAATGTATTTGTGCTATTTTCTGGGTTCACTTTCATTTTATTATTTTGATTAGTATCGTATGATGTCGTATGATGTACTCTTGTCTTTTTGAGCTACTGTATGTGTTTTGTTTTGATATTGCTGTATAAGCTTAACACGCCGTGTTTGATGCGTTGTTGTGTTCTAGGTGTGTACTTTTGGCAATGTGATATTGCAAAGCCTGTTCCTAATTTCTAGTGGCAAGCTTGTGAATTTTGTGCTAGTGAAAAGCGGGTAAGATGGCAACCGAGTCCAATACTAGCTTTCATACGGAGAATACATTACATGGGCGTGATATACCATTTCAGCCTGGGGCTGGGAACAGCACATCCAATATGATCTCAATTGGTAGCTATTATGGAGCCAATAGTAGTACCGGAAACCTTATGTTTTGTGACAACTCTACCATCATTAGTAGTGCTAGTCCCACGTCTTCTACAGCTGGCAACTCTTCCGGCTCACTTCTTTTGAACTCGGTGCCTGGGCTTAAGCATGATGTTGGACTGGCTGTTGATTGGACCGAGGAGGAGCAGTACAAGCTGGAGGAAGCCCTTGTCAAGTTAGTAGTCTGTTCTTGAGCTTACCTTTAGTTGTTCAACTCTCACCTAAATATTAGATATATATGTTATTGGCATGTTTTTTGTATTTGGTAACGACATCAGCAACCATTTGTTGCTTATATCTTTTGGAAAGTGTCAAAACACCATGTTACTTTGACCGTTAAGGCATTAATATTATTACGTGCGCCAGTGTCCAATACTCGACACTAGTACATAGGTATGGTTCTTGGACACCATTATTTCGGCCAAGAAAATGATTCTTGTTGTATAAGGAGTATATGTAAAATAGGCGATTCGGACACTTTGACACATACCTATGTGGATATTTCTAACTGAGTATATTGAACACAGGTCAAACATTCATTACATATTATTGTATGTTCTAGCTAGTGGGAAACATAGTGTTTTTTTGCCGTGCAATAGATTTTTTTTTTTTGGTGCATCTCTTGTGAAGCGTGATGTTCAAACTTGCTATGGTTCTTTATTCGTGAGGCTACCTTTGTGTAGTTTTAGTCGTAAAATAATACTCCCTCCATTCAACTCCACTTTGCATATATGCTTTATGCACAAATATTAAGAAAACTATATTATAGTATTAAAAGTACAACCAAATAAGGAAAGGTGTAATGTGGAGTTGAATGGACGGAAAAGGAATACATGCAATGTGGAGTTGAATGGATGGAGTAGCTTTTAATGTACAACTAAAGAACAAGTACTTTCTCGTAGTGTGTTAATATTATTTTCATATACTCCCTCTACTTCTTTGAATTTCCCCATATTCCGCTTTGGCCTATTCTTAGAATTACCTCATTTATCTATGGGGCATGTTTTTGTCAGTAACTATGACACTATTTTATTAGTAAAACTACCTTAATCTTTGTGCCTAAAGCAAATAGAGCATTTTAAAGATTAGTTGGAGTAGCTTTAGGGTTTTGTTTGACTTGTTACGGAGGACAGAGAAATACTAGGGATTAAAAAAACCAAATTTACTTTCATGTTCAATACACATATCAAAGAGAGGGGGCTAGGGAGTGAGACCTTACGTGGTCATTAAAGAGTCTGTCATGCTCTGAATGCCATGAAAATATTCTATGTAATTGGCTAAGGTCTAAATTTGTAAATGCAATTTTCAGGTATAAGGACGAGCCTGGTATCATGAAGCACATTAAAGTTGCTGCTGTATTGCAGGACAAAACTGTACGCGATGTTGCCCTCAGATGTCGATGGATGACGGTGAGCTGCTCATTCCTTGAAACATACTCCTTCCAATTCTTTGGATTTGCAATGTTTGAAAATGGCACAGACATTTAGGAGAACAAGTAGACGAGTGAGGTTAGTGGCAGGAAGTTTGATTTACAGGGTGTTTCTGAATTCTGGAGGTACATATAACAGTTTTATTTTTCTAAGATATTGTTTGGCATTTAGGTAAGGTACTAATGGTATTTCTTAGCAAGGCTAGTACATTATGGAAACTTATCCACCACCCCTAGATACTCATAAGCGAGATTTATGAAATGATCCATATATGAAAATTTATTATGGTCTTCCATTGTTATATTCTTATTGATTATTTTATTTATATGGTTTGTTATACTTGTGTGCGGACTAGATTTCTTCCTGGAGCACTTCCAACAATACTCCTGATTATTCTCTTCGATGAGCTGACCAATATAGTAGTTATTTTTGGGCCTACTGGCTTAGTGAATTTAAATAGATAGGTTATTTTACAGTTGAAGACTTGAAGTAGCTCATACCTGGCAAAGATATCGGCTGCTAATTATCTGCAAAACGACGCCCAAAAGAACATATATAACAGTCGATGAATATGTTTGTAAGGTAACAGGCTGCAGGCATGGAGCTTTTTGTCCCATCTTTGACAGTTAGACTGAGTCCATTAGCACCTGGCGTGCTATTATGCCAGGAGAACCTGCTTTAGCTTTAGCCTGTGATAAGATCTGATATTCTGATGTACGTGTTGACGCAAGTGTACTTTGGGACTTGACTAAATGCAGGAATATTACTAAGGTTACCTTGCGAGCTTTATAGTTATCTTGCTCCTTCCTCTCATGTCCATCTGAAAATTGAGGATTATCTGGATGGATAACGATATTTTAGAACTCAGAACTTCACTGGGTGTGGACGGGAAGGCGTCCAGTTTATATTCAAAGATATCAAATTATGTAGCTCAAGTTCAGTATGGGAGTGGTAACATCATTATGCCTGGGTGAAGTCTTTGAGTGTCGTTCTTTACTGGCCTTCTTTCTGGTCTTTAACCTTTGTTGAGTTGTTCCTAGAGATCATAATTGATGTTTAATAAAATCTCAGATTTTCATACATTACTTGACATTGACCTTCTAATCCATAATTTGTATTCCATGGCCAGTATAAAATTAGGGTTAGTTAATGTTGGAGTTCCGTAGATTTAACTTATACTGGGGACATTTTGTATGTGCTGATTTTTCTAAGGCAGAAAATCTCATGCTTTTGTATTCTCGTGCCTCAAATGTAATGGCCTGACATGCAATGTTAACTCATTGGTTGCTGAAATTTGATGCTTCTGCTCTCAGTAGATAAAATTTTCGTAATTCAGCATGCTTACCGCATAAGACTATAATTAAAAAGCAAATTGCATATTTCTTGATCTGAAGACCTTTATTACTCCTAAAAAGAGCGGACAATCTTCCTTTGTCGGTCCTCTATTCCTCTTCTCACATTCTTATCTTTTTACTTTATGTAACTGCATGCGGGCGGTTTATGTGGTCTTTAAATGGTTGTGCTCGGACTCTTTCTAGCTCTGATACAGCTCAGCTTGTTGAAAAGTCATCCCTGTACAAGGTCTATGTTAGCTCTTGTATTTATAAATTAGGGCCTGCTGGTAGCATATCTCCATCATCTTAATCTTACTTCCAAAGATTGTATCTCTTAGATTTAGATTTTAGATTAAATGCCTCGCATTCTGGATTGAAGATTTAGTTTGAATTTTAGAAATTTCCTCAACTTTTATCATTTTTTTACTTAAATATTTATTTATTTTATTTTTGAAAAACGTTTACTCTTTTTTTGTTTTACAAGTCCGTTTCGCCGCTTTAACCTCTAAACTTGGTTTTCACGCTTTTCTTATTTTTATTTTAGTTTTTACAAGCACACTTGTTTTGTTTACCTTTATCTACTTTCTTTTCCTGTGTTTATCTACCTTGAACCGTATTGGCGGATCCAAACCTATACATATTTGGATGATGATTCATGTTAGCCGACCCCAACCTATGTTGGGACTAAGGCTTTGTTGTTGCCTCGCATTCTGGATTGCCAATATTTGCCATTTTGGCATTTGGCTTTATAGTCAAAAGAAAAGGCGCATCAGATAATCTTCATTAGTTGAGTTGATGATAGAACTCCTATTATAATTTTCACAACGCCATGCCTTGTTCCTGTACCGCACCAAACAGCGATAGTTATTGTTTGCTTGTCCTCGTGCATAAACTAATATTGAACATCAACATCAAAAGTCTGGTGTTATCCGGTTATCCCTATAGCTGTAAGCTCCAACAGCCAATCCTGCAATTACAGCCAATCCTGCAATTACTTCCATGTAAGGGCAACATTGCCTTATCTTAAGAAGCTTCACATCTGAGTAGTCTTTAAAAGGTGTGCCTCGAGTGTACCTAAGGCACGCCTTGAATGAGACACTAACCAAAATACCTCGCTGCATTTTAGGTGTGCCTTTTAGATGATGCTCACTTAACAAGACTCATTAGTACGAACTTTCCATATCTTTTCCATCTAGATCTTTAATTATGCCATTTTTTCCCCATTATTCCTAACTTTTACTCATTTACATGTTAGCCAAAATGAAAACTCCTAAAAAAGGTATTGTTGCTGAAAATTTAATTTGGAAAATACAAAGTTGTTACTAAGCATATGGGCGCCTCGCATCCAAAAGGCGTGCGCCTTCGCCTTGCGCTTTGCACCTTGTCGACTCGGGCTCTTAGCGCCTCGGCGCACCTTGCGCCTCTTCAAACTAAACATCTGACAGCATCTATTATACTTTTTGTGTCACATGAAATTACCTCCGTTATTTTGCCATACGGGTGGGAGCCTTTAAGACAATAAGGTACTGTTGTTCTTTGGTCACGTGCCATTAAAAGTTTATGTATCTTTGTAGATTTCTTTTGAGCGCTTTGGCTGTTTGTTTAACTGCTGATGCCACTAATTTATTATCTCTTGAATTCTTCGTCCAGCCCTCAACCCTGTCCATGTAATATATGTTGGCTACTCACGAATCAGGAGGAGAAAATTCTTGTCTAAAATATAAAGATGGAAGATCAGATATTTCTGGTTAAGTCTATTGTTATTTTTAGTTAGTTAGTGCTGTCAACATTGTCTTGATAAATCAATGTGCTATGGCAAACTTAAGAGTAGCCTTTTCTTGTTCCAGGAATTATGTTCACCTTCTTACAGATATTGGCTATGTTGATGCCCTTCACAACATTTACATGAAGAACTTCCAAGAACAGCTATTTGTAGTTTTGTACCATTACCATTATATTATCGACCTCCGATTTGGTCTCTTTTTTTATGCTAATTATTAAATGCAACAACCATTCTTTTGACTTTTTGTGCTGATAGTTTTTTGCAGCACTGAACTTAATTACTTGTTTATTTAGCTATTAGAGTATGTACAGGAATTGGAAAGTCGTGATGTATCTCTAGAAAATCCTTCTTTCAAGTACTAAGAAAAGATGATTTTGAATTGTCCTCCCTACCCAAAAGCTCGTATTGGGGTTCCCTTGGTTGGTGAATTCTCGGAAAGTAAAGTCTATATGGCATTCTTTGCAACATTTTTTTTTGTCTTCTATCTGGTGACTAATCTGGTAACTGATAAGTATGTTTTAGATTGAAATTGGTGTTCTTGCTGATTGATTTACAGAAAAAACGAAGAAAACAAGAGGAGTCAAACATGGGAAGGAAGGGCGGCCCCAAGGTATGCATGTTCATGCGATCTGAATTTGTGCTTAGGTCCTGTTTCTGGTATATATAGGTAGCTAGCTATTTTTGTGGTTCCTGATACTGCAATTTCCTGGCCTTGTTTGGATACCAAAGTAGGAGGGAAAGGAAGGGGGAGGAGGGGAGGGAGAATTGGGTATGGTTGTTTGGATACAATTTCCCTCCAAATCTTTCCTATAATGGAGGGATTTTGGTTTGTCTTGGAGGAGGGAAAATGGATCCCTCCGAATCCCTCCCCCTCCATTTCCCTCCACCCTTATTTGTTATTCAAACAAGGGATTTTAAATCCCCTACTCTCCCTCCCTTTCGTTCCCTTCCAAATTCCTCCATCCAAACAAGGCCTTAATGTTTCAATTTTGTGTTTGACTTCAACCACTGCCCTTTTATTTACATTCTCCGTCTCATCCTATTTGTCATTCTTTATATGTTGTCGTCCCCTTAACGTTCCATTTCAGTCAATACTCCCTCTGATCAACTGATTCTTTACGTTTTTCTTCTTCTGTGACGAGTAATCGAGTATTCTTAAAAAACGTAAAGAATAGAGTCATAGGGAGTGACATTTTCTTATTTCCTCTGTGCCAGCATTCTTAGTTTCCATTAATAATTATGGAGGAATATAGTCCCATGTAATTTGAGTCAATTTTTTCATTAGTAGTGCCTCACTCATACTGTATCAGTTCTATGACTCTGGGGTCCATGTCTTGTCTGCCTTTCTGCTTACTCCGGTCCTATGGATAACTTTAAGGTGCTGATGTTATTGAGGAATACAATCAGAGTTTTTTCATTAGTTTAATGACTATTATTTTATTTTGTGTTTCAAGTTCGTGCTTATGCTTGCTGAAGTAAGATATTCTAAAATGTTGTTTCCAGGATAAGTTTGGGGAATCATCTTTGATGACCAATTTACCATCAGCTTCAGTACCCAATCTTGCTCCAAATTCCTTCAAAAAGAACCAAATGGACCAGAATCAACGTTTGAATTGTCAATGTATGTCTATTACTTCTTATCCAATTTTCAGTTGGAATTTGTCTTGATTCTTAAGGGCGTGCTTGAAATGAGTGTAATTATAACTAGGGAATTATAACTAGGGTAACAGTGGTCAAAATAAAGAAAATGTGGAGGCATGGAAGGAAGTAGTGGAGGAAGAAAAAGCAATTGTTGCCTTGCTAAAGGAGCTAATTACTACTCATTTCCGAACTCCTTGTTCGGTATCGAGGAAACTGTAACTTGACTAACGCGCTACTCATTCACCTACCACCCCTTTTCCCTTCACCATCATCACTTCCTTATTGTCTTTTATTTGAGCCTGTGTCACTCAGAGAAATGATAACCCTCATTCTAAGCAAACCCTATGAAGTAAGCCCTTAAACCTCCTTCCCTACTCTCAATTTAACCTTTAGGGGGCGTTTGGTTCAGGGTTTTCAGGAAGGATAAGGGTAACAAAAGTAATGAAACCTTTGTCGTTTGTTTACCATATTTTCTCATTCTCTTTCTCTCTTCCTTACTCCAAACTCCTCTACATCCTTACCCCCCACCCCCCACAGGTAACTCATTCCCATTCCCCTTTCTACCCCACCATTTTAATCCCTTTGCCGAATCAAACACCCTCTTAATATACCCAAGAAGAATGGATTTTTATTTGTCTGCTGAACGTAGTACATATGCATCTGTACATACCTAAATTCTAAAAGTTTGAATACACTGCGTATTCTTTTCGTTTCATATAATACATGTAGTTGTGGCCTTGTGGGCCGTGTTGATAAATTATGAATGCTTCTGTCACTTCTCTTCGAGGTATGGGACTATGGGAATATAACTGTATATAGAATATCAGCTATGTGCTTAGGAAGGGGTGTGCTGGAGCTTTCATCGGACAACCGTTGAAGGCTTTACTTTGTTTCCATAATGTTCGTAAGAAACAGTTCCATGCCAACTTAATTGCTCTAGAAGATCTTCATAGGAATAGAAACAGTTTATGAATGGTGTTAAACCAAGTGAAGCAAAGAAAAAAGTCGCTTGAGATGTTCAAACATACACGGAACTTATTTTTGAAAGAGAGTAAAATGTACCATTTGTTTGAAGTATGACTTTACTTTCGAAAGTGCAGAACTAATGTCATAATTGATCTGAAATGTAATTAGCAATAAAAAGAGTTAGAGCTCACACTTGTCTGAAAATATAAAGATGGTATATTTGCTGATTGGGTCCAACTATATGAAATATATATTTAGATCAGATTTGAATCTGATGTTGAACCAATGGAAGAACACAATACAAATCAGTGACCGCTGTGTTGTTCAAATGAAGCAGTGAAACTGTGCTTGATGGTGACCATCTGCTAATAACCTTATCAAATTTAGAGGATGGACATACTACGTACTAGAGTCAATGGTATCAAATTACACAAAATTCTACCAATGGCAAGCATCCACAAGACACATACCCATGAAATTTGCGTAATTTTGTTCTTTCTTTTGTTCTGCTTTTCCCTCGACCCATCCGCACCAAGTTTTACCTCAACATAATAACCCCTTTACCCAAGAACCCTTACACGAGATATAATTGTTATAAATAAAAATCTGAATGTAAACAAATTGCACCTCATATCCATTGACATGTAAAAAATTGCACCTTCTAAAACGAAATACGCAGATGGTTCTGTTAATCAGCTGGGAGAAACTTGCTTTCCATTGAAGGGCAGTTCTTTGCTTAAACTGTTGGCTGATTATCATCATGCACACTGATATCCGACTCATTTTTATTTATTTAACTGAATTCATTGTTTGTATTTTCTTCCAAACAGTGTTGAGTAGCAAAGCGAAGCAACTTTTGGAGCAGAATCTTCAAGCATTTAATCAGATTGATCATAATATGACTTGTTTGAAGGTGAGTCGTGAGCGGCATAAGAGGATTTGACTAATTAAAGAACAGCCTTAGTTAGTGACTCGCTTCAATTCCTTTGCAGGATTTAAGTGGTACCAACTTCAAAATGGTTCGTTGCAATTCTAACAAATCTGTGTTGTGACTGTTGTCAGTGGCAGGATAATATAGATCTCTTCTGCCGTGCAAGAAATAACATCAACAACATCAATGCCATTCTAAACAAGTATGCATCTCATATCTACATCTCCATTTAGATTTACGACATACTTGTCTAATGTTTACACGAGCTTCTGATTGCTCTTGTCTGAATAATTGCAGCATGAGACAATTCTCGGACAAAATGAGCCAGATGCAGGATCTTCCTATATCTATTGATCAGAATCTTGTCAACATCGTTTTGCCACGTACAACTTTGGTAGTTTCTCCAATCTGACTGATAATCATTTGGGGTAGTGCTTAGGTTCCCCATTTGTTACTATAATTCTGTGTCTTCATGACCCAATCCAAGATGAGCTGAATAGCACACTCAAAACAGAGCAGAAACCAAAACAACCCGACTCGAGTGCATAATATACCAAAAATAGCCCAACGTAGACAACAAATATCCATTTGTCATGTCTAGACGAGTCACCAGTCCTCCCGTGTTTTCGCTCATCCCAATCCTTAAGTCACGTGACTAATACTGAAAAATGTCTAATCAACTGTTTATTACCTCTGCATTTCAGTCTTGGAAAAAAGAAATCATTTTTACTTGGTTAAAACCTCGAATAGAAAATGTTGTTAGTTATCATCATCACACTTGTATATTGATGTTTGTGTTTCCTCTGTACTGAAATACTTTGTCATCATCTTTCCAGTAGATAATGATGCATGGAATGCCTGGCGGACTATAACCCAATTCAGAAGTCGAGATATTGGCGAAGTGGACGAGTAGGGATCTCTGACCACAAGTACAGAAATTTCCAATGTAAATTTATATAGAGCCCTGTCTGTGTACCATCCTGCTGCACATATTATTTAGATCCCATATTTGAAGGTAGAGAATAATAATATGCCAGTATCTCTGTTATTAGACTTAAGCTCTGTACAGTTCGATGATGTTACTGAAAAAGAGAGTTAACATTCTAGAAACCCTAATTTAATGCTTAGTTTTGAACAGCTTGTTTGTGTAAACCAAGTCTTCTGTTAATTGGGATGTTCTGATTTTTAGCTTCTATATACATGATGTTTAAAGTTATTGGCTATTTTAGGCTTTACGTTTACTTGTTTTGGATTACATTGTGATGATACGGATACTTTTTTTGGAAAGCCTTTTGTTCCATTAAGTCTTACTTATAACCGTTGTAACTTACACCATAGCGGGGTGATATGCAGTGATCACCCGAAAAAAGTGTTAGTTTAAATAGTTTCACTGCCGTTGTAAGTTACCGATGGAATCTGTGTCCATTCATACTCGAGTTGTGTATCATAGCTTCTAGCCTCCCGTCAATTCATACTCCAGTTGTGTATTCTGTTGGGGTGAAGTGACCTCTGACTGATGTTATTAACAATATACAAATCTTGTTGATTATATTTACGGCAACAAATTGTGTTGTATGAGACCCTTGTTTGCGTGAAACCAGTCACTATATTTGGGTTCTGGTCTCATGCATGCCATTCTCCATTTGTCTCCTATAAGTTTTACAGTAGGTATCCTTCCAGATGGGTCATATGTGACCATTTCATGGTCACATTTTTAGGTAAAAATGTTAAAAATGTGTCCATTTTCAAATGGTCACTTATGACCTGTCTGAAGCCTTCAGACGAAAATGGCCGTCTGAAATGAAAATTTGTAAGTTTTAATCTTTGAGCAAATTGAACACTGATCCCCCAATAAGTTATCTTTTGCACAAATTCCTCGATCTTGAACATCGAGTGGATGAAGTACGATTTATGGAAGGAGTTGGTTTTTAAAGTCTTTGACTACGACTGTTATAATGCAAGGTTGAAACCATTGGTTAAAATTTTCAAAACACGCGCTAATTATTACTCTCTCCGTCTCGGTCAATAGCATACTTTCCTTTTTTGGGGGTGCCAGTTAATAGTTTACACTTCCCATTTTTAGTAAATAAAGCAACCCATGTGAATAGGGACCATTACATTTCCCCCTCATTTCAAGTTGCTTTTGATTTTTCTAATAGTTGCCCATTACATTAATAACCGGCAACTGTAAACTATTGAATGAGACGGAGGGGTATTAGATCTTTACCAAGTCATACTTTCAAAAGGTACCGAAATACGCAAGGGACAGATTATATTGTCATCATAGGTCTTGCTTGCGACAGGTCGGATCTTGCGCCGGGTATTTTGTGAGAGGAAATGGGTAGAGGGGACAAGGTGGGCACCCCCCATGTGCTTCTCCACTTACCGTTGATGAGTATTTTGTGAGAGAATATGGTATCCGTCACTCATTTGCGACGGATAGTGTCCGTCACAAATGAGAATTTGTGTATTGTCATATACGGCCATACGGGTGTCCCAAGACGAAATAGAGGACGTCGAAATAGAGTTTATCAACCGAGTTACTCTGCAATTGATTTTGATTTGAAATGTCTTTTGTACTTGTGAATTGAAGTGCTCTCACCTTGTGGGTATCGCCTGACACATTTGCGAATGATTCTGACGATAAAATAAAGAATGAACAAACTAAATGTCTAGTACAGAAACGAGAAAGAGAGGCTCAGCCCTCGACTGATAGAAGTATATTGCGCATAAGTAATACATAATGCCGGCCTACCTCCTAACAAGGCTCAAAAAACATTCTATACTCCTTCAAAGTGTTCAAAGTCAGTCACTACTTGGGAAAATACCGATCTTCTTAGCAAGCTCCGAAGCATTATACTCCTTGCTCAACATGATATGTGCCTTCTTAGTACCATCAGGCCTAACAAACAAAATCAAAGAGTAAACATATATCATGACAACTGTAATAAAATTATCCTAGTTCGTCTATAGCAAAGGTAAAGGGGGTTCTTATATATTCGGCTTTACTAATATGTGACACACAGAGATCGTTTTGTTTTCTGATGACCCATGTTTCAAATTGCATTAAGAACTGCATATCACATCATCTATAAATTGTAGCACACTCATTTGACCTAGCTGAAAGGCTATTTGATTGGAAGGATTATTTTTGTTCAAGAAGGGCACTAATATAAGAGAAGACGCTAGAGAGTACTCCTAAAGGGAAAACGTCGTTTTATATATTTGTGAAAATCCCATCAAGATCATGTCATAATAACACAACATGCCTGGTTTGTCCCAAGTCCTAACATTTAGCAATCAGGGTATGCGGTGTCTCAAGATTGACTTGGCTTCTGAGTGTTCTGACTAGTAAAAGTAAAACACACGGCACTGAAAGTTATCATTGCCCAATGGCAGATTGGCAGTATCAATTATATTTCACAAGCTTGTATAAGGCGGTCTTATGTATGTGAGACCGCCTCATACAAGACTCACTGGTTATATTTGATAGGCCTTTTCTTCCTGAGGGGGCAGGATGAATACTTACAGAAACGAACTTATAGATCTGAGAGTTACCTGATTGCAGTATTCACTTTCCTGACCTTGACACCAAAAAGGTTTCTGACAGCTTCCTTTATCATCTCTTTGTCAGCACGGACGTCAACAGTGAAAAGTAGTGTGTTCTCTTCTGCGATGTTCTTAACAGCAGCCTCAGTAATGATGGGAAACTGAAGGACCTGGTATTGATCGAGGACTCTTCGAGGGTACTTTATGTTCTTTTTCTTCTTTGAGGATTTGGTTTGAGAACTCGCCTGATCTTCTGAGGTTGGCGCGAGCACTTCTGTGGCCTGCACAAATGTCTGACTCCTGCCTAGACTAGGCTTCCCTGTGAGCCCAGCACAACATGAATTATATGTTAATTAATGCATGTAAAGTGATTCACTGCACCTATATTCTTGTTTGAGACAGATTCACAATAATTTATTGTAAAACCACTCTACTTAAAATGTAAAATGACAGCTTACACAGTAGAAATCTAAGAAGTTAGTTTTTTTTAAATTGAGTGATTTCAATCAGTAAACCTAACTATACGTCACTTTTTCACAGCAGACATACTAAGAAGTTTTTAGAAAAATCACCTGGCCTAATTATCTAACCCGATACTCCATATTCAAAATGGAAATTAACCTCTTTACAAAGCATTTCAAAGTATCGCATATATTTAGCATCAGAGACCCATGTTGATTAAATAAACACTGATACTAGACGATGCTTGCAGTCAGGTTATCACAAGCTCACAACCATAATCTTAAACTGAAGTGTCAAATATCAAACCAAGTCAGCTCTTAAAGAGAGGAATTACTTCACCACAATTTGGGTAGGAAGTACTAAGAGTTAAGGTTGCAACCTATATGATAGTGGCAAACAGCTTTCGTGACTTACAGTGCTTATGAATAAGCCCTCACGGCTGATAAAAATCCACAATGATAAGCATGGTAATCTGTTCACCCACCCCCTATCATTATCTGCAGACAATCCATCGGATTTTCTACGAGACTTTGACACTGACCCATTTTCAAGCCCACAATCACGATCTACCCAAGATATATACGCCAAAAACATGAAAACATAACCTTCTGCGTGTCTCCAACTCTAAATATTTTGTCACCTATAGGATAAAATGATCTTGTCACTCGAATCAGCCAATTACAAGCAAAACACAAATATATTCACCGGAGTCTCCATCCATAATACATGAAAATCAAATCCGAAAAAAGGAGTTTAATTCACCGTAAAAAGCACATTATCAAGGTGTCAAGGTATACATGAGCTTCAAATCAGGGAAAATTCTATTTTACAGGTAGAGACTATGATCATTATACCTCCATTGGATTTCGATGATGATTAACAGGATTGCAAACAAATTGAGGTCTAAAGCTAAAACCATTTCTCACGTAATCTTACGAAACATTTCCCCAATGTCTCTCAACAGTGGCATTCTGAACCCATAGTGATAGCACAAAAACGAATACGAGCTGGTCATACATGTGAAAGCAGCCCATTAAATCTAAAACCAAATGAGAAGACAAAGCGATATGAGACGATCTCACATGCCTGACAGTCTCGTACAAGACTCATAGTTGTGACAGTATCCCGGCCTATGATGCAAGAGTAGATTACATTTCACTATTCATTGCATCATGCATCTATTGGAGTAATTATTCCCAATACACCATTCTAATATTCTACTAGCTGTATTACCACTTTACCAGGTAGGGCTCCTAAAGATGGCAGAATAAGGGGGTCAGATTTACGCAGTGTTAGAACATGAAAACGGGTCGGGCCACACCCAAACGGAGGAGAGACAAACCACTCGACAACAAAAGGGAGGTTCCATTCTAAAACCGATTGGCAATAGGAGGAGTAGCCCTCTTGTTATAAAGTCGTACAATCTCTCTTTCGCCAACAATGTGGGACACTCCTATTAGATAGAATGATGGGTACTAATTGGCAATACAAACTTCCATGGTGTTGAATAATAAAAGATGCGTAATTAAAAGGAAACAAGAAACAGATAGAAATAATTAAAATAAAAGTGAAAAGAGCAGAGGTCCGTACCATGGAAGTTGAAGGACAGACAAGTAGTAGATTTGGGGAAATGGGAGGTTTGAGAGGTGAAGGAAGAAGCAATTGATGAGAAAGAATGGAGGTTTGGGAGAATGGTAGCCATGGTAGTCAAATTGTGTTCAACAAGATAAACAACTACTGGATATATAATGCGCTCGCTCTTCTTCCTTTCTACTTTCTGTGTTTACCTTATCCTCAACTCATTCCTTTGCTTCCTCCTTTCCTAAACGAAAATGAGTTAGCGTCAGCGGGTGGCCATTAATTTCGGCGTCACCCTTTTACATGCACCACTTATTATGGGGGTCCCCACTTATTATAAGTGATGTACTCATTATTTTGGGGCCGTCACAAGTGAGACTTTGTGAATATATATACTCCGTACTAAGTGACGCCCATCCCTTACATTAGCTTAAATTAGATCGGTGTCATTTGCGTTAACCTTAATTTTTAGGGTTTTTTATAACTACTCCCAACTATAATATGTTTTTGTAATTGTTTCCTTAGTATTTACTTTGATTAAAACTTGCTACAAAAATCCATTCTCAGGTACGAAAATGATGGATGTTTGCGACGGTCTTTGCTGAGGTTGTTAGATGGTCAAACGATACGCAAAATACGAGTTCTTAGATGTTTTGGAATCCTGAGACGGCAAATTTCATACTAACTTGAAAAACTATCCTAAACCTTAGGAAATCGTGCCCAAATCAGACCCGCAAAATACCACGAAACTGCCCATGTTTTCATGAAAACAGAGTGCAAGACCAGACCCTTTTCACAACTATTTTTACACCATTTAGGATCACCTCGTAGCTAGGGTTGTTAATGAGACGAGACAGCTCGTGACCAACCCGAGCTCGTCTCGGTCAAAGCTCGGCTCGGGCTCGGCTCTCGAGCTTAACGAGTCAAGCCGAGCTAACGCTGGCTCGACTCAAAAAGCTCGTAAGCGGCTCGAACTTGGGTAATTAAATAAGATATTACTCATATTTTATAAAAAATATTTTTTCATAAAAGCATAACCATTTTTATTTTTATGAGATATGATAAATGGAATTTCTCATGAGATTTTGATAAAGGGGTTTAATTTCACTTATTATATAACTTATGGGGCCAAATTACTCCAATTGAAAGTTGTGGGGTTAATTTTACAATTGCACAAAGTTTTGGGGGTCAATCACCACTTCCTCGTTGTGCTATCTAATAATATTCAATTTTATTAAACATCAATTTCTGGTCTAGTTCAGTGAAATGAGTCAAATCGGTTGCCTTAAATTACCAATTATATTACTAACCAAAATTACGCAATTTAGATTCAATAATTAGAAACAATCAAACAAATGAGAAAAAAGTAGAAATAATTAGTATCAAGTATCAACAACGCTGTCAATATTCAAATTCAAATTATATGTTCAAGTCCTTTTATTACTAAACCAAGACAAACGGAATATAATAGTTAGTCACAATTACTACAACGATAAGATTAATCAAACAAACTGAGTCGTTAATCGAATAATAATAATAATTAGTATGTAGTAGTAGTAGTAGTAGTAGTAGTAGTAGTAGATAAGTCTCGTAACAAATCGAGTATAGTAAAGTAACGAAGGTCGTGTAAGAGATTGTATGAGTTGAATGTGAAGAGTATTAACAATATGAACATATTTATACAATACTAGCACACGAGATTAGGAAAACCTAGCAATTTAAATACAATCAATTTGAATACAATCCTAAGAAGGAAACTAAATAAGAGTACAAGGATTACAAGAGATATACTAGGATACAAAATATACGGAGAATATGCACATAATAATTAAGGAAACTATTCCTTAACATGCCCCCCCGCAAGCTGGTCGGGCGATGCGAAAGACCAAGCTTGGATAACGACATTTCAAAGCACGGACGCGAAAAGCGGCTTGGTAAGAACATCAGCAATTTGATCATCATTATGGATAGTAGTGACACGAAGAGAACCAGAATGAACTTGCTCACGAACAAAATAGAAATCGAGTGACAGATGCTTCATGCGAAAATGAAAGATATGATTAACAATAAGCGCAGTGGCACCAATATTATCACAGTACATAGTCGGAGTGCCATAAACAGACACATAAACCTCACGAAGAAGATTAGAGAGCCAGGAGAATTCAGCCGAAGTATTGGCAACATACCGATATTCGGCCTCAGTGGACGAACGAGAGACAGAGCGCTGCTTCTTCGAGCTCCAGGAGATGGCATTGCGACCCAAAAAAACGACATAAGCACAAAATGGATATAAAACCATCACGGTCACCAGCCCAATGAGAATCAGATAAGGCATGAAGCGTCAAGGGAGAGTGACGATAGATGGAAAGACCATTATCCAGCGTGCATGCGAGAGAGATAGTGAAGAACGTGCTTAAGAGCCAACCAGTGAACTGTGGTGGGGTCATGCATAAACTGAGAGAGTTTGTTGACGGAGTAGGCCAAATCAGGACGAGAGAGAGACAAATACTGAAGGCTACCAACAAGAGTACGAAATGAAGTTAGATCAGAGAGAGCTTCACCATCAGTAGACAAAAGCCGTGACTGTGAGGATGAGTCCATGGGGTGGAAACCGGCTTCGAATCAAGCATGTGGGCCCGAGTGAGGAGAGAATTAACATAGCAACGTTGATTGAGAAACGGACCACTTGGAGTGGGCCTTACCTCGACGCCGAGAAAGTAAGCAAGGGCCCAAGATCCTTAAGAGCAAACTTGCAAGAAAGATGAGATAAAAGCACAGACAGCATCGGGACTCGGACACGTCACAATAATATCATCTACTTGAACAAGGACATAAATAGGAGATGAGCCATGCTGAATAAACAAGGAGGTATCAGCAAGAGAGTTGACAAAACCGACTGAAAGCAAGTGGGTGTGCAGCTTAGTGTACCACGCACGGGGCTTCTGCCTAAGACCATAAATGGCCTTACGGAGCTTGCAGACATGGTCGGGGAAGCGAGAGTCAACAAAACCCGATGGTTAGAGCATGTACACTTCCTCGGTTAAAGTACCCTGCAAACATGCATCATTAACATCGAGTTGACGCAAAAACCAATTACTAGTAACGTCAAGAGTAAGCAGTAGATAGACATTGGCCGGTTTAATAACGGGACTGAAGGTTTCAGTATAGTCGAGACCGGGACGTTGATGAAAACCTTTAGCAACTAATCCGGCTTTGTGTTTATGGATGGTATCATCAGGATTAAATTTGGTGCAGAAGACCCATTTGCACCAAACAATATTTATGAAGGGAGAGGAGGGGACAAGATCACATGTTTTGTTCGCACAAAGAGCCTCATACTGCGACTTCATTGCATCGAACCAAATGGGTTACCAAGGGAAAA
>JAGPOY010000910.1:0-19859 GCA_018983105.1 Silene uniflora
TAGAAATGGCATGAGTATGATATTGTGGTGAATTCCGTGTTGTGGGCCGAAATGGGCCAAGACTCTGAGCTGGGCCAGTTTTACCGAATGAGTTTGGTCAAACTAGATTTAAACCGGTCAGCCTCGATTTGACCGATGACCCGTCGCGGGACTAGGGTCGAGGATTTGTCTTTGAGCATGATTATCTTTTCATATGTTGGTTGTTGGATGAATTGGTTGCCTTATACTTGAGTCTTGTTGTCTTGTTGCCATTTTAGCTTGTTCTCATGGATTATGATATTAATGGTTAGCTGAGTTTTGGATTACTATTGATATTGAGGATATTGTTGGATTGTCAACCGAATATACGTTTTTGTAGTCTTTCACATGCTAGGACGTTGTCCTAAAGTCCTTGTTTGGAGTATGATTATTTATGTTGAAAGTTTGGACTCTTTGCCCCTCTTATGGTTAAGTGGGTGTCCTACTTGTCTTGTGTGGTGTTGGTATCTTAGACCATCGTCATAGATAGGCCCTTATAGTCTTTGACGAGTGTATGTTCACCGCTTAATAGCCTTTGTGTCTTAGCTTGGTGGGTTTATATCCAAGTTAGGGCATGACCTCCTGACGTACTGTTTATTGAAGTATGTAGTCAATATCCAAGTTAGGGTATGACTTCCTGACGTACTCTTTATCGAAGTATGTGGTCAGCTTAAGTACTAGCCAACCTTTTGGTGGATTCCTTAGGTGTACTCATGTGGTTTATCATGGGTCTTGGATGCGGTAGTTTTCCGCATGTCGCTAGGTCTGCGCAGGCTTAGGACTAGGGTGTTTACCTTACCTCGTGGTATAGACTCGAGTTACAGAGTGACTATTGACTGTACTAAGAACTTATGCCTGTCTCTGATATATTGTCCTTTCTTGTTTGATGAATCTATGAATCATAGAAGGTGAGATGCAAGCCGGCTATGGTTGATAGAGTTTGGATTCCTGGATGTTATGTGATTCACATGATAGTGTAGTGTGAGTCGGTCTAGTATTCACATGCTAGGACTACGTGTTGTTATATTGTGGTTCACATGATAAGCATGATTGTCTAGCATATCTATGCTAAGGCTATGTGTTGTTCATATTCATATTCTTGTGTATACATGTTATATTAATTATGACATTTCGTGGCTGGGAGAACTCGGAGTTACTCCCCACTGACTGTGGCTTTCGTATTTGTTTAAAATGCGATTGACAGGTATGGTGATGCATATATGGGGTTCATGACGAGCTAGCGAGCAAAGTAACCTTGGGACCTTCCTAGATTCGATTTCTATTTGTAGAGACCCTTAGACGATTTTTATGTCTTAAATATTCTAGGGACATATGTCTCCCTCTTTACATTTGTTTGTATCATTTTGTTATTCGCAAATTTAGCGATGGTTATGTTATAAAACTTTTATTTAGACCTTGTATGTTTGACACCTTCCAATTTGGATATCTTTATAACAGGTTCAGGTTTTAAAAATTACAGATTTTTACCCAAACGAACCTATTACAAACATATCCATGCAGTTTTATTCTAGAATTACGTGTTTACTTTTCCGCAATAAGTGAGGGTGTCACATTCTTTGGCTCATATCAAAGTCATCACTTAGATATTCCCTTCACGATCGAATCGTGAGTCATTAATCTCTTTGAACTTCTGCAAAGATTTTTCTTTATACCTTATTAAGTGAACACTTAAGTATCAACTTAAATCCTTGGTAAAAGGGAAACAATGATTAATCTTCTCTTGATCAATGATTTACATGTTCGACCTTCTTTTCACAAAAGGGCACGACACATCATGCTTTGAATACAAGATAAGCATATACCATAAGATTAACAATCTAATGGTTCCAAAAGTATTAGCCAACTCTTGTGATTTAATGCGTTTATCATTCCAGAATTAAGATTTAATCTGGGTTACCAAATTTGAGCCTTTCATCATCTATATGATATATCATTCTAGTTTGGTTTAGAATATAATCCTCTTTTGTGTCTTAACAAAACTTATATTCTTATTTGTGTACTTAATAGTCATAATTAAGATACAACTCTAAGCCCAAAAACTAGATTTATTACACAATGACTATAGTTTCATCTCTCGACATTGTTTAGTGCTAGTCGTCATATTACTATCATCCTTTGTATCGAATACAAAGATGAGTACCACCACCGGTATCAAATATTGACGAAGGGATATTAGCAAAATAAATGTCAATAAAATAAATACTTAGAGAAGAAAGTCTCATTAGATGTCCCACAACTAACTTGCCAATTCTTCAATAAATTTGGGGTAGTTTCCTTATTAGTGTCCAACACCTTTAAAATAGAAACTTCATCGCTCGGAATCGATATCTTTCTTAGGTTTAGCGTTGTTATTCTCAATAACTTTACCTTAACCTTCGTCTTGTATCAATACCATTCAATTTTTCTTCTTGAACCTCGTTTTAATCTTAACAATTAAGAGAATGCTCCCACTCATTTTAATGAATCTTTGCCCAAAGAAACACAAAATAAGAACTCATGAAGACTACTCTTCAATTCATTCATTGAGGTGGTTGCGATATTTTGGTCAATTACGATTTCTAACAAATCTAATTGCTAACATAATTTAACGTCTCAAAGTACTTAAGCAATTTAAATACATAAAACATTATCCCTTGTAAGTAGATATGTTAGCCAAGAATCAAAAGCCCTTTTGACCGTGAATAACCTCAATCTATACTCTTCACAAGAGATCCTTACAACGGTTGATACGAGGATTAGAAGAAAAATATGTAAATTTGTCTTTAGAAGTGATGATATTAAGGAGATTTGAACTAAAATCGAAATGATATCGTATATAAATTGGAGTAAAAACATAGAACAATATAACAACGAAATAATGGAAAACTAACATTTATCGTTATAATGATACTTGTAAACACTTTGAACAAGTTTTAGCATTTATATAGTGACCTCTACCCAACTATTATAAATGATTCCGAGATCCAAATTCATACTAATTTCCGTGTGAGCCTACGGGCCCTCTACACTTCCCTTAATATAACTTGGTGGATTAACTCTTTAATCGATTCTACTCTAGAACTCTCGGTCGATAAAATTTGTAATACCCCGTAATTTGATAAGAATTTATAATAATAATTAGCGCTTTCCAAAATAAATAATTATACCAAGTTTATATTTTATAATCATAATTACAACGGAATAATACAATTAAATAAGAAGTGAGTCGGGAAACGATGATGGGCCGAGTATACCTTGGGGCGTGTGCTCATTAGTTCCGAGTGACGATGCTAATAATAATAATAATAAATAACCGGCATGAATTTTTATTCATATCAAGCACGGTTTATAATCGGAATCGTCAAAAATGCACTAGGTGTCACAAATTAGGAAGTTAAGAGGTAAACCCTAAATCACAAGCTACAAAATTAGGATGTTGTTGAATAAAAAATGTACCCAATATTCATCCAAACTAAACCAATTTGCCTCACAAAAAAACTAAATACAAAAAAAATGGCGATTAACAAAAGTTGGAGAAGAAATTAATCAAACCTAAAAGATGGACGAGGATCAATGACGTCGAGTAGTGCTCCATTAGTCATCCTTAATTCATGCAAGACAGATGGAAAGATCATAGAGATGAACAATAAAACCCGGAAAATTATTGATTTTAGTTTGAGTTTGGTTTGGCGATGAAGAATTGGAGAGACAATAGGAATGAACAAGAAACTCCACGGAATAAGAGTAGTTGATTACGGAGTACGAAGTATTTTTTTTAGGGATCTCATTTTTTTAAATAAAATTTAAAAACCAAGTAAACCGGTTTTAGTTCCAACACATCTCCAATTTTTTTTCCTAGGAAACTGGTTTTACAAAATCACCGGTTTCTTATGTTAAGAAACCAGTTAAAAATCCAACCGGTTTTCTTATTAGTGGTCTCTTTAATGTTTTTTGTAGTAGTGATACTATTCGCAATGAGATTGAGGAGTACATAACATTTATTAAGAAAATAGCAGGAGCTTGTGGCGAAATAACACCACCCAAGGCAGCCAATTCCAGCGTTCTTGAGATACCCTTCACGGTTGAGGATGAGACCCAAGTATGTGTGTTCCTCGCACAAGGTGAATTTGAAGGAACCCTATGAACCACAAATTCATGATTGTTAACAACAATATATATTTTGATCACTACTACAAACCGACACTTGCGCCACGAATTATGCAACGGGAATACATAATTAGTGGTTAAATTTTGTTTAGACACGGGAAATATTTCAATCAATATTTTAGAAAAACTTTATGCCACGGGAAAACTCTTCCCATGACAAAAAGTTAATTGTGCCACGATTTAGGCTACAGCCGTGGCTAATAATCATTTTTGCCACGAACAATGTCACATCCGTGGCGAACTTATAATTAGCCACAGATTTGCTTAGTTACGAAGCTACTAACAAAAACTCGTGGCGAAAATTTCTTCAACTTGTATAAAGATATTTCATGTTCAGCTAAATGTAAAAATTGTTTTTTTTTTATTGTAAAAAAAATACAAAAGCATAATATGAAAATAAATTTAAATACAAAATCTTAGAAATATTATGACCAATTTAATAAATATTACGTTTTATTTTATTTAGTTTCGTAAGAAATTTAAAACTTCTATAAAATCATAAAGAAATAAAGAAAATTATTATCATCTGAATTTTTGATTTTTCTAGCAATCACATTACTTTTTAGTGGTTATTTCATAACATGGATAATTTAATTAATAAATCTGAATATATAATTTTTTTTATTAAAGTCATGAATTTCTCGTCAATTGCTTTATTATTTTTTTTGTTAAAACTTTATAATATTGAATAACATTCTTAAAAGACTGTATCACGTTTAATGACATATAATATGTCAAGTTAAATAAGTAATTTGTTATCACATATTATTGAGAAGTTTAAGACTAATGTATTGTCAAACTTTTCATTCAAAAATTGATTTATATCTTTACTTGTAAAATATTTATAGAAAAACTTGAATTTGAGATAAAATATTGGTAAAAAATAAATTTTGGGGAATTTTGAAAGGAGTAAAAAAGAAAATACAATTAGTTTAAAAAAAATGATTAAATAAAATTTATTCTAAAAATGAAAGTAAAAAATGATCTTCAACAGATCATTAAAGATAGGGAAAAAAAACATATTGATTGCGTAACCGGGTGCCACATTCAAATATCTGGTATATATTTGACCCGTCGCATGCTTGCGACGGGTATCTCCGTCACAAATAAGAATTTGTGAACTTCGAATTAAGGGGGCGACTACGTTTCCGTTTTCGGGATCGTATACGGGGTCAAAAGACAACACAAGTGTCCACAGACAAAGATGTCTCTTCTTTTCAAAAAAAGATGTCTTTTTTGGGATTAGATCTCTTAAGAGAGCCCTCGTAAATATGGTCTCTGACAGGCCACAACAAAAAGACGTGATAGCCATTACTTTTAACGTTTGCGAGCTGGTCTGGTATTATTTTATGGCACAGTTTGTTATATTTGCATGTCTTTCATCCGTGGACCACATCAAAGCTAGTGATCCAATCGCTCATATATGTTTTCTCCGCATGAATAACTGGGGGAAGATCGGCGAAGCAGTTTTTCGCTGTCACAAGGATTTTGAAAAGACGTCACGTGATAATAATGAATACTGGGAGTGTACGGCAGAACAAAACAAGGCGGAAGAAGGAAGAGTCATCACTAAGTTCAATGTTGTAAGGTGGACTAGAATACTTAAGTGAGGCAATCCCACAGATAATAAGGAGCGAAAGAAACTTAATTACTCAATGCCCAATTGTAGACAATTATGAGAAGGTTCGCGAGTTACATAAGTTCATTGATTCATGTGATGTCTTAGTGGAGGTTCTTGATACTCATGATCCCCTTGGTACGCGATGTATTGAAATGGAGAAAATGGTGAAACTCGGGAAGAAATAAGACTATTGTTTTATTGTTGAATAAAACATATTTTTTACCTCGTGAAACTACTAAAAGGTGGCTCAAGGATCTCAATGAAGAAGAAGAACTACCATCACCTGCATTTGAGTGTCGTTGGCTCTACAAACAAGTGAAACAAGTGAGTGCGTTGGAGCCGACACTCTAATTAAGTTGCTGGAGTATTACTCGAGTCACTCGAGTCAGAAGGTAACTATAATACTACGGATTTCTGACGTTCAGTAGCTCGGCCGAGCTGACTGTAGCTCGACCGAGCTGAGCTACTGACAGGTCTGGTGAGAGTTCCTGATGTTTTACAGAAGGTCTGTCGAGTGGCCAGCTCGACCGAGTCAAGGGTGACTCGACCGAGTTGGGCTAGCTCGGTCGAGCTGGTGGTAGCTCGGTCGAGCCGAGCGGTCTGGCGGGTTTTATTTTCGGTTTTGAGTAATTGATATAAAAGAGAGGAAGTTGGTCTTAATCATTTTATTTCACTGTTAAAACCTTTTATGAGAAAAGACAAACTACGTACATTGCCTCCTCTCTTCTACATCAATTGCATCAAAGCCTAGGGTTAGATCTACACAAGTTTGCGATGTAGATCTTGTTGGTAAGCAATTTATTCGTGTTATAATTCTCTTATATCGTCTATGAACCCTAATTAGATTGATTAGGGGGTTTTGAGATTTTTGTTGATTGTGATTATGTGATATAGGTGATGAATATGTGAAGGATCGTAATTGAATGCTTGTGAGCGGAGTTTTGCAAAAAGGTAGGATTTCCTACTCAGTTAATTGTTTACAGCTGTTAAGACGGTCTTAATGACCATTGTTGATTGACTGCTGTTAAGACGGCGAAACCATGGCACACATCTTCTTTGGTTGTCTCTACAGTAGGAAGGTAATAACTCTACTGGGTGGACAACTGGGTCTGTCTATACCATATAGACACCCAACTTCTTGGCGGTTAAATCTGACAGGTTCTGATATGAGAAAAGGTATGATTAACGCTGTTATCAATGCCGGAATTTACTGGGTATGGCGACAACGGAATTCAAGAAAACATGAGCTTATCATACTTAGACCGGAGAAGGTGGTGGACCAGATTCTGACTTTGGTCTATCACCGTGTGATGAGCATCGAGAGGAAGCAGATCTGTTCGCAGGACATAGATTTGGTCGATCGATTCCAACGAGGAAGATGAACATTTGGTTTTGGTTGTGGTTTGTGTAGAAAAGATAGAATATCAGATTATGTAGTTTTGTTTTTGTTTTGAAGACTGGGCTTAAGGGGCCGATCTTGTTTGGGTCGAGTTATAAGATGGGCCTGCGGGTCAACTAAACACTTGATGTATGGTTACGTTTTTTTTTATTAATATACTCACATTTTAACGAAAAAAAAAAACATTGAGTGGATGGACTTACCGGTGGTTAGTATGAGTGAATAACCCGTTGAGAGGGATTATGTAAGAGAGTGAATAAGACGTTATTGATATGAGCTACGAAGATTTGACTTTTCAGCGATGAGAGGGTAATAGGATTATTAAGAGCTAGATAGTAGGAGTACAGAGTTGAGTTGTTAAATGATGTTGTCGAGTGTAATGAGACAAGAAGAATGGAAGTGAGTTGAGTGGAGGTTCCCAAGAGTCATGGGACATGAAGCTAAGGAATTATGGAAGACATAGAATACTATAATAGTATGTGAGTTTGAAGACATATATACCTATAGGATATGTGAGACGACTTATAGCCATGAGTTTTTGTAGAAAATAAAGGAATGAGCATTTGATAGAGTGATTGCATGGGGTGAGACTTTGGCGGTAAATTAGAGGGTAGGACGAACAAGAACGGAAGTAGTATGGATATTGAGGTAATTAGGTGAAAGGATTAATGGATATTGCCTAAGGCAGCCGGTATTCATGAGTGCAAGAGAGCTTTAGGTGTTGAGATAAAGAATGTTGGTCGGAAGTTGAGTGTTGGTTATATGGTCACATTAGTCAGGTCGTGGTAATTATGCGAAGTAGAGAATATATTATGAAGGGCATATGAGTTTAACTTTGAGTGAGAGCTACGTTTTACTAAGTGGTACTTATGTGATCAGTATTGGCTAGTCAGTTTTAAATATGGGTCTATGATAGTGACGTGTTGGTGTGAGGTTCTTATCTCATAAGTAATGGTACGGTATGACCTTCACAAGTTGCTCTTTGTTTCTTCCGTGTAATATGCGATGTTTTGTGATCTAGTAAGACGATATCGAAAAAGAGTAATGGGTGACTAGATGAGTCAGGAGATGATCGTGAATCGAGACTTGTTCCTTTGATAATGTGGTTGTGGTGTTGTCATAGTTTCCATGGATGTGATATTAAGACATAGTTGTGGAGTACCTTCAAGTTGGGGTTAGAAAAAGCATTTATTGACATAGTGGTGCAAATAGTTGGCGGTATATGTGTTGGACTGTGTCAGAAGTTGCAAGTTTTCATAACGATGAAGTGTTGAGGATTAGTATAATGTTAAGTTATGGTCGAGTTTTGACAGTAATAGAAAGGAGATTTAGAGGATCTAGTAAGTGTGTAATACGCTATGGATCGTGAGTGATGTTGTTGGGATAAGAGTGTGAATAAGGAAGAATGGGATTGTGTGGTAGTATAGAAGGGTTAAGGTGGTGGTTTACTGAGGATGTTGTGGTAACGATTGGATGGTATGCAGGATGATTAGAGGTTTGGGAACTGTTGGAGAAGAGAGAGAGAGAGAGCCTTAAAATTAGGAGTGGTTATAGGTGTTGAGGTTATAGTCGTCTATTAGTAACATGAGATGGTGATAAGAGGAAGAAATACCTAAGGACCTAGTACTAGTTGGGTTACGAGGACGTAACAGTTGTCTTAAGAGGGGTACGATGCGACAAAGAGAGTTTCATGGTTATGCATGTTGTAGTATATTCGGAAGTGTTGAACCTTGTGGGTGATATTATTAAAGAAGGACTTACAGTTGATGTTATTAAAGGTAAAGGTGGTGCTTCTAGTAGTATGTACGGAATGTGTATGGTTATAGAGTGAGGGTGCAAGTAAGTATGGTCCCGATAGTGTTGACAGTTTTGGGATGGTGATTTTACAAGTGTGAGTAAACTTCAAGGACGAAGTTCATTTTATGGGTGCTAGAATGTAACACCTCGCTTGCTAAAATTATAGAAATAAAATAGAGTGGCAATAATTGTGTTGCTAGCATTCATGGGTGAGTTAGTATCGGGGATGGAGGATAAGAGTTCAGTGGTGTGTACTTGCTTTATAGGTGTGGGTGTGAACTTCGCGGACGAAGTTCGCTTTAAGGAGGGAAGACTGTAATACTACGGATTTCTGACTGTCAATAGCTCGACCGAGTTGAGCTACTGACAGGTCTGGTGAGAGTTTCTGATGTTTTACAGAAGGTTTTTCGAGAGGTCAGCTCGACCGAGTTTCTGATGTTTTACACTGCCTCCTCTCTTCTACATCAATTGCATCAAAGGCTAGGGTTAGATCTACACAAGTTTGCGATCTAGATCTTGTTGGTAAGCGATCTATTCGTGTTATAATTCTTTTATATCGTCTATGAACCCTAATTAGATTGATTAGGGGGTTTTGAGATTTGTGTTGATTCTGATTATGTGATATAGGTGATAAATATGTGAAGGATCGTAATTGATTGCTTGTGAGCGGAGTTTTGCTAAAAGGTAGGATTTCCTCACAGTTAATTGTTTACAGATGTTAAGACGGTCTTAATGACCATTGTTGATTGATTGTTGTTGTTGGATGATTGATTGATTGGATTATTGATAAAGTGATGATTGTGACGGTAACATATACGATTGAGATCCTGATTGTGATTGTGATATGGTTCCGGCTGAGTGAGTCACACGAGAGATGGTCTCACGCCCCATTGTCGCCTCGCTGTGTGTCTCGACCAGGAGGGATGTGCATATTAATGACTTCGGTTCGCTCACGTGATGAGCGAGGATTTGGTGGGTCGGGCTACGGTCCCCCACTGGCGGTGTGGATTACCTACTGCGGCAGGAATCTGGCAGGCTACAAGTTGCGGCGTGTAGTCCGTTACTTGTGAGGAAAGGGAGTTGGGAAGAGTGATGGATGTTGTTTTGTTTCCGCTGTTGATATAATATTGTCTATTGTTGTTGTCTTATCAATTGTATACAGTTAACTGACCCCGTCTAAATGTTTTAAAAACTGTGGTGATCCATTCGGGGGTGGTGAGCAGTTGACTTAGCAGGTGTTGATGCTTGTTGGTGATTGTTGCATGCGGGCTGGGATGGTGGAGTAATCACGAGTAGACAACATAGTATAGTTGACATTACTTTGGTTTTGTATAGTTGTACCTTTGTTTGTTTTGGAGTTTGTTTTGCAGATCTTGTTGTATCACTTTAAACATACAGTTTAATTAAGTAGTCCATTATTTGTTGTTATTTGGTTTTCACTACCTCGGGCAACCGAGATGGTAGCGCCCTTATATGCTCGGGTGGTCCTTGGTAAGGCACTCTTGTATATCGGGGTGTTACAGTATCAAAATTTCAAAGCCAGTATATTTAGCATAATATCTAAGCCTCCTTTGGGAATGAGTTCTTGTTGGTTTATTAATAAGTTATTATTTCGATATTTGTAGATAAAGTCAATCAGAGTGGGTATTTTGGGAGTTCCGCATGTAGGCAAAAAGACGCTTATCAATCGTTTTAGTAAATATAGCATGCTTTCAATGTGGGTGCCAAAGAAATTCAACTTGGTAAGAGTGTCACATTGCTGAATTCTCCTGGGGTTGTGCTTCAACGGAACGATGCATCCATAAAGAGTCTCAATCGCGAAAGGATTAAGAAGCTTGAAGACATAACTGATGTTTGGAATTTGAGGTGAGTTAGCGCCGCAACATTGCATTACGGCCATTTTGTGTACCTATATTTGTATTAATTGGTCTGTTTTACGCAACATTTGTGTAAAACCGCCCCATCGAATAACGCTGAATACTATTTGCAACAATTTACACTACTTTAAAATATTGTTTTCATATGTCTTGCATGTTCTTTAGTCGTCGATGTGTTGTGTTCTTTAGTATATCAATTTCATATGCTAGTTTTAGCTCTAATGGAAGCAATTGAGATGCCAATAAGCGTTTATGGATTTGTTGTTGCTTTGGATATGTATAAAAGAGCAAATTGCATTCAATAACTGTTAGTATTTGTAGTCCTCATGGTTTCTCAGAGATAGGATTTCGTTGCTTATTTTTTTTTTTTTTGTCGATTTTAATAGGAGTTTTGTCACAGCAGCTTCCCGGAATTCACCATGGATAAGAAAAAGATTCATATCACTATTGTCGTTATTGGACATGTCGACTCTGGCAAGTCTACCACTACTTGTCACTTGATCTACAAGCTTGGTGGTATTGACAAGCGTTGGTTTGAGAAGTTGGAGAAGGAAGCTAATGAGATGAACAAGAGTTCTTGCAAGTATGCTTGGGTGCTTGACAAGCTTAAGGCTGAGCGTGAGCGTGGTATCACCATTGATATTGCCGTTTGGAAGTTTGAGACCACTAAATACTACTGCACATTCATTGATGCTCCTGGTCACCGTGACTATCAAGTATATGATTACCGGTACCTCCCAGGCTGATTGTGTCGTCTTAGTTATTGACTCCACTACCGGAGGTTTTGAGTCTGGTATCTCATAGGATGGTCAGACCCGTGAGCATGCTCTTTTTGCTTACGCCCTTGGTGTTAAGCAGATGATTTGTTGTCTTAACAAGGTATATTTGTTACTATGTTTGATCACTTAAAATTGAGTAGCTTATTTAAGCGTATCATCTTGGTTTGTTTACTAGCTTGTGACACCTGGTTATTTTTATGACGATGGATGCCACCACTCCCAAGTACTCGAAGTCCAGGTATAAGGAAATTGTGAAAGAAGTCAGTTCATACCTCAAGAAGGTTGGGTACAACCTAGACAAGGTTCCATTTGTTCTCATCTCTGGTTTTGAGGGTGACAATATGATTGACATGTTCACCAACCTTGACTGGTACAAGGGTCCTACCCCTTTTTAGGCTCTTGGCCAGGTTTCAGAGCCCAAGAGGCCCTCATTGAAGCCCCTACGTCTTCCACTTCGGGATGTTTACAAGATTGGAGGTATTGGACCGGTGGCTGTCGGACGTGTTGTGACTGGTGTCATAAAGTCTGCTATGCTTTTGACCTTCGGTCTAACTGGGTTGACAACTGAGGTGAAGTCTGTTGAAATGCACCATGAGTCCATACCTGAGGCATTCCCAGGAGACAATGTTGGATTCAACGTTAAGAATGTTGTTGTCAAGGATCTCAAGCGTGGTTATGTTGCCTCTGACTCCAAGAACAAGCCAACCAAGGAGGCCGACAACTTCACTTCAGAGATCATCATCCTGAACCACCCTAGCCTGATTGAAAAAGGCTATTCCCCTGTTCTCCATTGCCACACTTGTCACAGTGCTGTCAAGTTTGCTGAGCTTGTAAGAAAAATTGTCAAACGAACTGGTGAGGTACTGGAGAAAGAGCCTAATTTTTTCAAGAACGGAGATGCTGGGATGGTTAAGATGATTCCCATCAAGCCCATGGTTGTTGAGACCTACTCTGATTAACCAGCACTCGGTCGTTTCGTTTTGAGAGACGTGAGGCGGACTGTTGCTGTTGGTGTCATCAAGGATGTTGAGACGAAGGATCCCACCGATGCCAAGGTCAGTAAGGCTACCCTCAAGAAGTGAGCTGATTGAGATTTAATCCAAGCAAACGAAAGTTCCTAATACTCCGTATGATTTTGGTTTTGATGAGACTCTGTATAGTGAATTTAATGTGTTTGTTTTAGGCTTCTTTATTACAGGTAGGCGTTTGATGACTGTTTTGTGGTGTTAAAATCCGAGTCATTTTCATTTACCAGCGGCTCGTGAATTCTTCCTTCGTGATCTATTGTTGGATGTTCTTAATCTTTGAGCAATTACATCCTGCTTTAATTATCATCTCCCTCATATATTATAAGTCTCGGAGCTCTTTACCTTTGATTCAGTTATAAAATTAATCGAGGATAGAGATGGAGCGGAGTGAATGGTAGGGCAGGGGAGCAAAGGAATGGGCTAATGTCGTTCGTTCTAATCCTTCTCAGTTTTTGAAAAGTTTTAATTTTATTTACAAGAGGAAATGATTGGATTAGTTTCCAATTCCTTCCTCCCCCACTCAATTTTCGCAGAATAGTTGTTCTCCGTTCTGAAACGACTGTAAGCCCCACAAACTTCAGGAAGTAGGAATAAAATATCCTGAGTGAATCGGTTATAGAAAGTAGCGAACATTCTATGCTTCCCTGAATGAAAAGTTCAGTATGTAATTATCCAAGCTCAAAATGTGTTGCTCTTCTTCTGCCTAGAACTATTGTGTTTGGCTTCTCTTCGTAGTCCATACTCTCAAAACTTTTGAAGGAGAAAAACACTCTATATATCAATATCAGCTATTGCCAATTGGTTTTAGAGTGGAACCCTCTTGGGCCTCCGTTGTGGACTTTGTCTCCTCTGTTTGGGTGTGGCTCAGGCCCATTGTTGAATTTAACAAATGGCTCGAATTAAAGCTTGGGACGATCTAGTGGTTGTAATTATATCATAAAAGTTATGTTTTAGTGAATAACGAGAAAAAATATATTCGAATAAAAGTGTATTAGAGAGGAAATGGAGAGCAGTAACGGAAAGGATCAAAATTGGTTTAATAATAAATGTGGTGTAACTCTGTACTTGCATAAAATTGCATTGGTGTCACTTTAATTTCGTGTTGCAATTATCATCTGATTTTGTATGTATTTGACTCGTCTTACATTAAAAACAAATAATGATCGACTCGAGAATTTGTGTAGACTCTTTGCCTTTCACCACATAGGCACATATAGTGATTGTTGTTTGAAGTTAGATTCGTCATCGGACAGTTGTTAGTGAGGTAGGCTTGGTCCAACAAGGATGGTCCGTCAAACATGGTGGCAATGGGTTCGTCAGAAGGGCTGAAAATTAGTCAACTTCTGGGCCAAACGAGCCACAATGGCCCCACAGTTGAAATATCTAGAAGGGGAGTTAGCCATGAGAGCCAAAGCGAAACAAACAACTCCCGGGGCACTATAATACCAACGCTCTCTACGACGGGGGTTAAGATAAGACATGAGAAGCATAACCTCATGGGAATTCAACTTTCTAGCATCATTACGAGCAAAGAGTAGGCAAGTAATAGACCTTAAAAAGACACGAAGGAAAATATTCTGAACATCATTAATCAACATTGAGCTAGAGGTAGAAACTGGGCTACCGGTAAGGTAAGGCATGTAATGGGAAGCTCCACACTTATTGGGCACATCCGGAATGTACCAATCCTTCTCCTCTTCCAAGCGTAGGTGCTTGGCAAACTCGTTAAGGGTAAACTGAAACTCAGTGTTCATGAGTCGAAAATCAACGGTCCTATTTTCAGCATCAAAGTGGAAAGAACTCGGGAATTCCAGGGTCATAAAAGGATACGACTTCTTACGCAAGTAATACAACCCTCCTTCCCAAAAATCTCATATATGTGCCTAACATCAACCTCAATATCCAACTTGGTCAATGTATCAATGTCAATGCACCAGGTGGGTCTTATAGTTCGTGTCATCAAAGTTTCAAACTTAGTACGCTGAATAAAGTTATACAAATCTACCATCGAATATTTGTCGATAGGAGGAACGACGGATGGATTAGCTCGTCTCACTGTTTCCCTATCACTGATTCAGATTGCTCCCCAGTCTCAACGGCTGGCACTTGTCTCTAAACAGCCGTCTGAGCTCGCCTCTCAGCTGCTGTGGTGGCACGAGTACTCTTTCTAGTCGGAACACGAGGCTTAGGTGCCATACTGCAAAAATCACGGATTTCACCAAGATATATAAACAGTCTTGACTACTAGAAAAAGAACATAGCGATTTTATAGTCATCTTGTGACAGTCTCAGGACACATTTTAAGACGATCCTAAGACGGATTTTAAGATGGATTTTCCTCATTCCTGAAGCAAGAATAGATTACAAGGCAATTAATAGTCGGATTTTGAGTTACCACCTTAGGCATACAAGGTCATGTAAACTAGCATAATTGGGCAAAATTTGAGGCAAACCCTAAAAATTATGTTGGCAGAAATTCGCGAATTTTGGACATAGTATGGGTCTACTAGCAACAACTATCGATCTAGGGCGACTTCTATACGATATATACTTATTTTAGTAAAGATTGGGTGCATAAAGATCAAAATTCCAGAAATTTTGAGTACTAATTATAACCAAAGAAGTGAAGAATATGGATGTCGCGTTTCTTACCTTGAAATCGGATTGAGCAAAAGATGAAAGATGGAGTCTTGAAAGATTCTAGCAACTACAACCAACTTGATTGAGAGGAATTAGGGTTTAAGAGAGTTTTTGTGTGAGATAGAGAGTGAATGAATTGAAAGAATGGATTTTATATTACGATTCATCGAGGACTTCGAGTTCGATCGAAACAGAGTGACTCGGCCGAGTGGAAGTTATACTCGGCCGAATAGCGTCGACTCGGTCGAGTAACAGTGTAATTCGGCCGAATTCGGTTTTGGCAGAATGTGTCCAACTTCTGCCCAACAACGACTCGGTCGAGTGTTCTGTAGCTCGGCCAAATGCGCTTGACACGGTCAAGTGTCTCCTTTGCTCAGTCGAGTGAACTGTACGAGTTTCATCAGCATTCTATGCATCGGTTCTCCGGTTTCTGCAACATAGAAAATTGTGTTTGGAGTCCGGGTTATGCCGTAACTCAAGTGCCTATTGGTACTAAAAGATTACATACATATCACATTCTTGTACCCATCTTTGATAGTCTAGTACTACGTTACGACTTATCCTCGCCTTCCAATATCACACATGACTATAAACAAATAAATCACGCACTTAGGTAGACATCTACACATCTTTGAGTCGTATTCGCACATAAACACATTACTAACTTACCCCAAGCTTCCAGCGCTGTAACACAACACATTAAGCCGTTCATGCTACGACATATGCATCATACTATACGTGTAACTTCAGTCTCCACTCCGCATATATATCACTATCATATGACATGTACAAACATCCATTCCAACACATCAAGCAGGACAGAATTATATATATGCATCACATACCATTTTTACCCACGCGACGTGGCTGGCTTAAGCATGTAAGGGCCGGACTTTGAGATGATAGGGCCTACCCATCCAAAATCAAAATTAGAGGGATCCCAACATACATACACCAAGTTCATTTTATTTGACTCACTACATTCATTATGTTCATTGGTTACAGGTTCCAAAACCGTTCGCTCTGACACCACTTTGTAACACCGCAAACAAATGATGCGTGCATTTTATATAGACTTTACGGTCCATTTTGGCACGCATTTCCATGCATTTTAGGTGACTTTACGTCACTTTATACCCCGAATATGCTACTTTGTGTTTTCTATGCCATTTTGTAGGAATATGATGATAAGTAGGGGAAACCGACCCAAAACTGTCCCAAGTATGCATTTTAGGAGATGGAGGAAGACGGAGCGGAAACTCGTGCCTAGGGGAGCGTGAAAAGCCAAGCCAAGAGCTATTTGCTATCGATCATGACGCTGGACCAAAGAGAAGTGGTCGATCGAGCCCCTGCTGTGCTCGATCGAGAAGATTGAAGACTAGAAGCCCTCGATAGAGCTGTCATATGCTCGATCGAGGGGAAGCCAAAGAAGAGTTCCTCGATCGAGGAAGCCAAGACCGCGATCGAGAGGTTTGCTGAGGAAAGATGCTCGATTGAGAGCCTTAAGAGCTCGATCGAGTGAAATTAACTGACGAGCTTAGCCTATCTCGTTAATTAGGTTTTAGGAAGTTCTTATTTTGTTATAAATAAGGCTTGCACGCCATTAGTTAGCACGATCCTTCATATACACTCTTAAACCAGAAACTTTTCTTTACTTTCACTGTTACTTTATTTCGGGTATTACGATCGCGCGAAGTCGGGTTCTTTACGCTGGATTAGCTTATTATTGTAATTCTTTTTCCCTTAATCTTAATCTTTCAATTATTAATACTTTTAATCTCTTGTTCCCTTACTTTATTTCCGCCTTAATTTCGTTTATGCTAGTTAATTCTATTATTATTATGTCGTTCATTAGTTATTCAATTGTTTTTGTTATTAGCGTAATAAAAAGCATGAGTAGCTAAATCCCTTAATATGCTAGGATGAGAAACCTATGGTAGACGCATGATAGGGTAGTAACATGTTAGGTTAGTCTTGATGTTATAAATCGTTCTATGCAATTTAGTTGTCGATTGGTTGAATGAATGCATGCAGGAGACCGATTGTTTAGTTAACCCCGACCTGGATCGAAAGATTGGTAGGGTAGACTGCTTAGATACGATAGGCATTTCCTAATAGGGCGAAAGTCAGTTGGGATGACCTTAGGGCGATTAGAGACCGAAAGGGTATAATCTTTGGTTTGAGACCGAAGGGAGATGACCTTGCTCTTTTTAGCAATAGACCTACTGAACTAGTTAACCTGATAATGCGGATACCGTAGTGGACCGAATCCTGGCATATTCCTTCTATATCTGATTGTTTTTCACTTCTTTTCTTCCTTTATTTCTCTCTTCCCTAACTCTCGTAGCTGTTAGAAAACAAACAAACAACCCCCAAAATTGGTTACCTTGACAGACTTGAACGGTTATAGGATTTCCCTCTCCCTGTGGATTCGATACCTGACTGCCTCTACTGCATTTAGTTGAGACCGGTTGGTTTTATTTTTGATAGGGTTGCGACAGCCGTGTCAAATTTTGGCGCCGTTGCCGGGGAGACGGTGTAATTTTGTAGCTTATTTAGTTTGTCTTTCGTCTCAAGGGATTTATTCCTTGAGACAGTTCTCATATTTTTGCTAGTGTCTTAGTATTTGCAGGTATTTGTCCTGAAAGAGGACCACTTGAACCTGTATTTTTCTGACGATTCCACTAGCAGGATGCCTATCATTGCTAGTCACTCCGAGCCGAATACCGATTCTCTACCTAAGGGATCTTCTCTACCTACAGCGGATGTGGGTACCTTCATGATGCATCCGTCCTTCCTTCAATTGGTGGAGCGGAATCTATTTAGAGGAGTGGCAGGTGAGGATCCAGCTGGGCACGTGGAGTCGTTTACTGATTATTGCTCCACCATCCCTATTGTAGCCGGTGTGACACAAGATGAGGTAAAGGAATTTCTTTTTCCTTTCTCGTTGGCTGATGATGCGAAGGATTGGTAGAGAGATTTGGATAAAACTGCCGCCGGAGTGACGGATTGGAGTTCATTGGCTCTAGCGTTTTATAGACGGTACTTCCCTCCTCAAAGAACGAATGCGTTGCGTAGCCAAATTACTAATTTCACTCAATCTACCACTGAAGATTTGAGCGAAGCATGGGCCATATTTAAAAAGCTAGTTCGCTCAGTTCCGCACCATGGATTTGAGCAATGGTTTTTGTGCAATCAGTTTTATAACGGTTTATTTTATGAGCAAAGGGCTACTCTTGATGCTGCAGCGCAAGGCCGGTTCCAGGTGAATGTTCAGGATGATAAAGGGTGGCGACTTATTGAGAGTATGGCCATCTATACAGCCGATTATGGAAATCCTAGAGGGGAACGACGAAAGGATGCTAGTGTTGAGAATCTCCATGTGGTTGATGCGGGGAATTTGGTTGAGATGCACCAAGTTAATGCTATAGAGGTTATATGTGGTAGATGCGGCGAAGAGGGACATGATCCGATTTCATGTATGGCCGATAGACGGAGAGTCTTAGCTTATAAGAAATTTAAGCAAGGAAGCTTGAAGAGTCTATCGATCCCGAAATACTCAAGAGGGGGGGGGGGTGAATTGAGTATTTGACGATTAACGCCCGCTTTTTATTTTAATGATATTTAATTAATTATCTAAAGTTTATCGATTAAACTTTAACTAATTAACCAACTCGTATAGTACGTAAGGAAATGAACGAAAACAAACAAAGAAAGAGACACACGATTTTGAAGTGGTTCGGCCTTACAAGTCAAAGCCTACGTCCACTATTCTCGATTAATAATTTTAGTACCTCTCTACGGATTACAAAATTACTCCCACTCGTACAACTAACTCTAGTTGTAACTCGATTTGAATACTATTATCTAGCAACGTAACTTAAAGAATAATAGGTAAAATGAATAGCACAACTTTTCGCAAATGAGTTTTCAAAAGCAAAACAAAACTTACTTGAATAAGAATTTAAAGCACAGAATGTTCGCAAGAGAATTTTTAATATTTTGAAAAGCTAGTTTTTAGAACTAAGGACCGTGTGTATTTATAGAGAAGATGATGCACTAGGGTTTGCTCGAAACCCTAGTTGTGAGCCGTGTGATATGTCTTGGAGAATAAGAAATGAATCATTTCATTTCTTATTTTATTCAAGAAGGATAATTTAGTTTAGTAAAAGATAAAAATCTTATCTTACTTAATTAAATCAAAGGCTAATTAAGTATAAGTAAACAAATCTTATCTTTTGATATTGTAAGATAAATAAATATCTTAAAAAGATAATTAAGATTGTTTACTTACTTAAGGAGTATAACTAGTTTTGTTTCACAAGGAAACCAAACCCTAGGTAGCACGATCCTAGGTCGAAACCTAAGATGGCCGTAACCCTAGCTTGCCGTCAACTCCTTAGCCCATATCACGGTTTAGGTCAAATGGTTTCCGCAAACCCTAGGTAGCATGACGACTCGTAAGTCGTGTTACTAACCAATAAGGAAACGTAAACAATTCAATTAGAATGACCCTTATTTCATCTCTTCCAT
>JAGPOY010000911.1:5789-19859 GCA_018983105.1 Silene uniflora
TTTTTAAAATAATGTTCTACAATCAAGAAAAATTAGTGAAAAGGGGTTGAAAACTTATTCATCAATTTATATGAGACAGGCAATCAGGCATGGCCGCTAGCCCGCTACATATTAGACAATTTTTAGCGGCGTCTCTCTTTGGTTCACACAATAATAATAAAGAAAAAACATGTGAAATGATGCTTCTATTTATAGCCATTTGTTTACAGTATTATGTAAATTGTCAGTCGTGTTATTTTACCGTATGTATTGATTTTGTCAATTGAAGGACTCTTTGGAAATCTTAAAGACACATGATATTGTATGAAAATTGTGCATTTTAATGTAATCAATATCATTGTATATACACTCTCATAAAAAAAAAAATATATTCAAAACGACGGATTGAAATTGAAAACATGGAGAATAATCATGCATCTATGTAATGTTTGTAAACAGTAACTAGTCAAAATAAATCAAACTACCATATTTATTCCAACAAAAGAGTGAAAGACCCAATGACTCTTAACTTGAACACCAGTAATGATGCAAGACAATGAATCAAAGCAGCAAAAGCTACAAATCCCGGGACAGATGAAACAGCCTTGATAAGCTGTCAGTGTGAACTCGTGGCTTGGAGGTTTGGCGTCGGAGTCTCAGCCTCGTGATCATGAGTTCTGTGTGCGGCCAACACCGGGTAACGGTGTGGGACCATAGCATCAACTTGTATGTGTTGTCCGTTATAACAGTAGTGATCGATCGAGCCATTGATGAAGTTAGTTCAACCAGAGTTTGATTGTGTGGGTGTTACTGTAATAGAAGTGCAGAGCTTGGTCAGGTCAAACTGGTAGTAGCAACTAGCAATACTTGTCAACTACTAATACCGAGTCATTTTGACACTCAAATCCTGCATCAACAAACACGCGCAACAAGATGCAGATATGGCTTTTTTAATTTTCTGTTCGTATTCTTGTTTTTGTGTCTTCAATAGGAAAAGTTTGAAGGTTGGGTCTTTGGAGCAACATGTAAGGCACCAGGCAAATGTTTATCAAACCGACAACCTATAAATTATAAGACAAACTCTTTATCGCCTAGAACATCATCCCTGAGTTTCAACGGCTGACACTGGTGGAGTAGGGGGCAGATGTATGCAGTAAGCTAGAATACTAGTGTCAAATTTAATAACATGTACCTCGGCTGACAAAAGCAGAGTTGTTAAACTCGCAGCAAGAAAATGACTAAACTTGTTCCAACTAATTATGTTTGTTGAAAATTCCCTCAAAACAAAGCAAATGCAAAGAATCGGGCGCAGGAGGAAGTACTACCTTGACAGATACAATGTATATATCGTTAGCTTAGACATTGCTTGCTGTAACTGCTGTTTTATTTGATATCATTTCCTGCAACTGCTTGCGTCGCTCAGCTCTGATGTCAAGTATACTTGGCTCCACTGGTTCAAGTGAGCCATACATCTCAACAAGGTGAAAGAATTCCTTCTTTGCCAAACTCTTCTTTAAAACGAGTTCATCCACCACGGTATTCACAAGTTTCTGGTTTCGCTGTAGGATCTGGGTACAGATAACAGTCCAACTTCAGAAATTTGGAAGCAGCTGATAGTATTATCCATTTACAATATCTCTTGAAATACTATTACCTCTTTTACACGTTCATAACAGAAGTTGAGAATTCGTAAAGCCTCCAAATCGATGTCCTGAACAAAAGTATGAAAGCTAATGAGACAATGAGAGCAAATTCTTTGTGCAGTCCAAATGAGACATGTTGGACAGGTCGGTTTTAGGTCATACAAATATGGGCTGGTGAAGATACAGGTTCGGTTAATACATGTTCTGGTCGGGTAGGTCTGCAATTTATTCAATCGCATGTTCTATTAAAAAATTCATATTCTAATTATTTTGAATAGTATCACAAAAACATTATTTTAATCATATTTTTGACTTAATAGTCGTAAATTTAAACAAGCACTATGATAATACATACATCTATCTTTTCGGCAACCCAGAAGTTTGGAGTAAAGCAAAAAGCAGCAAACTACGGAGTAGAAGACACCATTAGAATACATACATCTATCTTTTCGGCAACCCAGAAGTTGTTCAAACCATGATGCTTTTCAGACAGGCCACCAAGAACAAAGTTTCGAGCTGCTGACCTAGCGTTATCAGCTGTTTCTGCCCATATTGTGCTCAGCTGTTGCAATGTATTGTCAGACATAGGAGTAATGAAATGAAGAATCAGAAGCTTTGCCTACTAATAAAAAAAATGGGTACTGGGACATAGCTAAGCATTTCACCAAGACATCCTATATTATTGCTATATGTAGCTAATTAAAAATTTATCATATGACTGACTACTCAATTATATCAATTTTCTTGCTTTGCTTTCTCAGTTAATTGTGCGAGTGCTAGTTAGGGAGACCCGATCTGAACACTCAGGCTCAATTAGAAGAAGCTGTACACTTGACATTAGAGTCCCTTACCCTTTTGCTATGTCAGGATACTATACCACTACTCGGAGATGACATGTTAACATATACGGGTGTACAGGGCTAACAAAGAACAGCCAATGTGATAATAAGAACTACAAAGTTCCACTACATTACTGGTTAGCTACACCAGAAATCGCCAATGTTACCTCTTTTGTAATTTCTATTGATTTGATTCAAGTACTAATTAACGTACAAGCCAGAAACGCCTCTAAAATAACCTTTTTACGTGCTTAAAAGTAACCTATATTATATGCCCTTGTTCAAGGCATTTCAGTATATTCCGTATTTCCCAAAGAATCTTAAGCATTCTGAAGATGTTAGTAAAGTGGCTTGACCATAATGTCCACAAGTAGTATGATGCTACGGCCACTACATTACTGGTTAGCTACACCAGAAATGAACCTAAAATTCTCACAGCTGACTTATAAAAATGTATTATAAGCATCAATCAAGGGAACCCATACTATCAATCAACTGACCATACAAATCACATTTTTGGTGAAATGTAAATTCCATTAATAATAGGGTTTTTTTGTAAAACACAACCTTTAGAAAAAAGTATTTTACAAACACCACCTTTAAAAAAAAAGTTTGTAAAATACAACCTTTAATATTTTTTTTTTTCAAACACGACTTTTTGGCCGAAGGACTTAACATTTTGCAATGGGGTACCTTTCAGTTGATGTTTGAGATAGCAAACTACGTCAGTTTGAGGAGTTCTTGGACTCGTTGGAAAGGTGGAAATACAAGCTTTCCAGGGGTTATCAACACGATGGTCAAAGGTAGCCTTATGTGGGGTCTATTGATGTGTAAAGTAAGACTGGTCGGAGAGAGTAGCAGGTGACGGGTATTCCATACACAGGGGTGACCAGCAAGTGTGACAATGGGTCCCCTTGTCTAATACCCCTTTTCCCTTAAAAATACCCAAACTGATGCTCATTAAGAAACAGAGTGAACGTTTTAGTGGACACACTCAATAATCAGTCTCACCAATTTTATCAGGAAAACCTACAGCTCTCAACTATTGTCAAGGAATTCCCACTCAATAGAATCATAGGCTTTCTTAAGATCAATCTTCATGAGACATCTTGGAGAGCAGCTCTTTCTATTGTATAATCTCGCTAGATTATGTTTCACACCCTTGCCCCTTCTCCAGGCAATCATTCCACCCACTAGCACTCTATCTCGGGTCCTGGGATGGAACCAGTAAAAAGCATAAACAAAGGTTGAGGTAGGTTTATCATTTACTACCATTTCTCAAATATGATTATTTGATAGGACAACTCTAGTGGGAGGAGAATTTGACTTTGCAACAGAGCGATATGTTTCCTCCGAGCCTATAAAACCTTCCAAAACTAAATATAATCACCACGGAGACATATAGGAAGATACCTTGGAGTATGATTTATACATATCCAATTTATTACAAACTAAGGTGCGGAAATCTATTTTCTACGGGGTCAAAGAGTGAGGACCGTCACACTCTCCCCCATCTAATCAGACGTCATCCTCGACGATGTACAAATTTTCAGTTCTACTCCAATACTACTCTAATGGGTGGGGCTTCCTCGTTGAGTGGAGGTCGTCCTTCATCTTGGGGCTAGACTTTCTTGTGGCTTAACTCCCATGTTCGGCAAAGACTCATTCCCCTACCCCTACCTCATCATCAACATTGACAGGTCACTCGGTTTAACACCGTTAATGCCCTCTTCAAGAACCACATCCAAGTACTAACTTTAAGTCATCAAGCAAGACAGTGGCGACGTCAAGCTCCCTTACACACTCACCCACTTAAACGCGACCTTACTTCTTAGCCACTCCTTTGATATGGCTCACCTTCATGTGGAGAGCTTTTCAAGCTGCCCTCTTCTTGGCTTAGGACAAATCCTAGTCGGTTGGGTTCATTCCAAGTCACTCGCACCCGAGTCGTTCATGATCGGCTCGCACTTGCCTCCCATTCACAGAGAGGTCCACGTAGAATGCTACCGTGGACTTCTTGGCAAGGAGATCATCCCACTTCTCCATCGCACTTATCCTCTTAAGCGAGTCCGACCTCGTAATCATCCGAGTCCTCATAATATTCACGGTGATACTCAGCCAGCGGCCCTTCGCCATCTCCTTAATCACAGGATTGAAAACCTTTGCCCGCATTTGCATAGGAAGCACGCAAACGGCTTCTTCATTGAGGACGCTCCCAACCACTCGGTTTGGAACAGGAGCTTGTGGCGAGTTCATGTGACTCCCTGATCAAGCGAGACTTCCTTGTGGGCGGGACACAACAGAAATCAAACTTGTTTGCGACCTCTTTTCATTAGGCTCACTTTGACAAGCACCGTTGCCAAGGGACGACTCTCACTCCACATGATAGTCAACGAGTCACTCCGCAGCCGACATAGCCCCTCCAAGGCGTGACTCATGCACTTTGCCTTCTCTATCACACTCCCAAAAACATTCCCCAAACGAGTTGGTGTGCTTCACACCCTTCAGTCCAAGTAACGTTGACATCCATATTCTCAGGGAAGAACTCATCCTTCAAAATCCCCTCTTGTAGTCGTCCCACGATGCCACCGTGATCGCGTTCGCTTCAATTTCAGTATACTTGGTAGTTGGTAAGCCACCACATCTTGGAATCACACACCAAGTACATGCTCGTTGTGTGGACCTTCTTCTCCCTTTCAAGCTCACTTACTCGGAAATACTGTTCCATGTCGAAGATGAAATTATCGACTTCTTCCTTTGAATCTCTCGACGGAGGTGACTGATGTGTTCCTCCTGCTCATAGTGGAACACAACACTAACTTACTTTTTCGAGTAGGTATTCAAGCTTTATATCGCGGATTCAAGGCTCATTACAAACTCCTCCCGCTTCTCGAGGCCTCAAGCAACCCCCATCCGGAGTACCACGCACTCAACGGTTAGTATTTTTTAACCAGCAGCTCCTCCAAGGAGCTCACACCGTAATCTATACTTTGGCTCACCCGTTTTCTCGATCATCAATGAACAAATGAGTCTCCTCTGATACTACATGTCACGGTCCGGTACTTTTGCCGAATCGTGAAACGCACCCTTGCCTCTTGTTCAGGAAAAAGTGCAAGCTTAAGGATCTAATACTAGCGAAGGATCGCCCACTATCAATCTATCTAGGGATAGTGTATGTCGGGAACCCCAATCAATGTCCGACGCACGAAAACAACAAAGTAAATTTAATGCGACAGATCTTATAACAACAAAGTAAAGTTAAGGCGACGGTTCTTACATCGAAAGCAAAGTAAAGAGGCATTAAAAAAGCTTGAGGTAGGAAGCGTTTTTCATTTGATAGCACTTTCAAAAGAGATCTATTTGATGGTACAAGTCCAGTGGGAGGAAACATTGACTGTGTAGCATACCGATAAGATACGTTTTCTCCGGGCCTATAAAACGTATACAAAACTAAATATCATGACCCAAGGTCTCAGAAATAAGAAGAAACCTTGGAATATGACTTGTACATATCCTACTTAATACGAACTAAGTACGTAAATGTAAAAGTGTAAGGACTGTCACGTGTAACAAGAACAAAGTAGCAACACACATATCTTACAAAGCAGTAAGTAGAAGATCAATTCTAGAAACATTTGCATCAATATTTATTCAACCGAGTCAGAAAAAGCCAACTATGAGGGAACATGATAAAAATATATATTGCCCCAGATCAATATCACAAGGCATTAAGCAGTTTTTTTCATTTCAACCTTTTGGGAATTCTAATGGAACGTAACCTCTACATATATGTTGGGAAAAAAATTAACAAGAAATAAGAAATTATGTTAACTCCTTATATAGTACATATGCAATAAGAAATTAAACATTTTCCCACTCACCTGGTGCTCACCATACCACAACTCATCAGCTGCTCGAGGTGCCAACTGAACTGTTATATAATCCAAAAGGGATTGTCGGCTGCACTTAATAGAGAGAGAAATGCCTTATTAAGTAAAATTGCAACATAATTTTTATTGATACAGTGGTAGAAAGAGCATCATTAGGGTAAAGTTGGCCTAATGAGTTCTTTTTAAGAGAAAATATAAGAGAACTAAACAGTTGGAAAGAGATATATTCAGGCATCTTAAAAATTGGCCTCAAGAAAGAAAACAAAAGCTTTCTTTATATTGCATTAGTACAAATCTTACTAACAACACATTGTTATCTCTTCTATAATAGGTACCTATGAGCAAACAGGTCAATTGGGTCAAGTTTGGGTCAGATCATTATGGATTAGGGTCATTTTGGAAGGGCCATTGTCAGGCTATTACGGATAGATATTTTGCAAGTTGTGCCATTTGAATCATTTCGCCTATAGATTAGGTTTGGTTCAATTTGTCACTACATATCAACTAACAGCGAGTCATTTTGTTATGTTGTTTAATGTAGAGTCTGCTTCAGGTTTGGGTCAGGTCCATATCAGTCAGGTTAGTTTTACTAAGTCTACCTGGTCATTGTTGAGATAGAGCATATGCAAGCACATACAAGGGAATAAGGGATAAGAAATAAGAAATAAGGAGGGGCAAGCATACCTTAGCAGTCCTTCCGTAAATTTGATATGATCAATTTTGAAACGAACATAACCAAGTTCCCTACCAGCCCTGGGAGCAATATTAAGCTGCCAAGAAAGCATATGATCAATTGTTCATTTAAAACACGTGCAAGTTTAAAAAAAATCCTTTTAGGTTGTAATCAATATGATATTTGAGAACTGATGACACAAAAGACGGAATCATACAAATTCTATATTTCTAAGATCAGGAAAGTTGACAGCTGCTATGGCCTGTGCTGCTTCGTTAAGTGCTATTCGCCTCCACATTTCAGGACTTCTCTCTTTTCTGTCAAGCATTCCCCTTTCTTCCATTTGAGCAGCTTGTAATAAATCATCAGTTGTTATCTAACTCACAGAATATTATTAGGGTGAGTGGAGGGTACATAATGACTAAGTTAAAGAATGAAGGTTCAGAAGCCTACATAACATCACACTGAATAAGATAGGTCATAAAAAGAATTCCTTCCACAATTTAAACTATACTAAATCAAGACAAAAAGAACATAGGGCTGAAGTAACTAATTTGATATTTTTCCACTTAATTCTGATTGTAGTTAATCATTGCTTCTTTGGTAAACAAAATTCAAAAATAATTGGAAGTTGTGTTAAAATAAATTAAATTAGTCTCTGAGATAATATTTGAGTGTAATGAAGAATAAGAAAAAGAATAGTTCTAGCAGAAAGCCAAAAACAGAAAAAAGGACCCAGTATACTAAACAAAAAGGAAACGACCAGTTCCACAAGAAAGCGAAATAGCTACACCGTTAAATATAAAACAGCCAACCTGTATCAGACGGATGACCGTACAGCTATGCGAGGTTAGAGAAATTTACTTTCGGTTTTAACTTTTAATAAGACGTCACTTATAAAATTTCACACATCAGCCTTCTATCTAACAAGACGCAAACTTTTTATAAAATAAAACGATCTTTTCTTGAAAATACATTATACCACACTCTCAAAGCAGAAGAGTATGACAAAAAAGCAGTATTTGAGGGCAAAATGCATTTCTTTTTCAATTCCAAAAGGTTTTTTCTTGACAACTTAATTTCACTAAGAGCAATATCCAAAGCTTAATGAACCACGAATTACTATCAGTGGTTGAGATTTATGGTCATATAGTGATGTAGCTTGACCTGGCATATCTTAAACCATACAAAATTTTAGCTCCCTCCTATAGGGATTGAACTTGACAGTGTGAAACTAAGAACCCTGAACTTTACAGTCGTTTTCAGTCGGGAACTCGGGGGTCAGGTAACATTTTTTCTAGGGCAATAAAATTCAAGAAAAATGTTTTTAACAGTAGCTTGTAACGACTTATCGGCTGCTCCACATCTATCGCACTTGCTTAACATTTCTAGTTTCTTCTATGCACGCTTGAAAAGAAAAGAAATCTACGGAATTAGTGAAGGGAGTTTAACTTTATGTCTTTCTTGTTATATTTGCAATCTTTTTTTTCCTTTTTTTCTTATTTTTATTGAATCTCTTCTTTACTACTGAGTATCTATCACAGACTCACAGTTTTTTGTATAATTATTTTCCTTATTTTCTTCACGCCGTTTTTTCTCAACTAAAAATATGTTATTCTTCAAAATAAATTTGTTAATTTGTTCTCTTTCAAAAAATTCTTCACAATGATTTTATCTCATAAGTGAATTATAAGCAATGTGTTCTAGTAACTATTCAATAGAGATGCTATGATTTTATCTCATAAGTGACTTATAAGCAGTTAAGCACAAATTCTTTCCTAACGATGAGTTCTCGTAACTACTCATTAGAGATGCTATGATTTTATCGCATAAGTGACTTATAAGCACAATTTTTTCCCAACGATAGAACTGCACTCCAGCTTGTACAAACTTTTCCTAGAAAAAAAAAAAACAATTATACGCTTTGACAGCTATTTCAAAGCCAATGCTTCAAAGAAAAAAACTTACCTCATTTCTACCATCCCGCAACATATTTATAGCAGCAACCTCAATAATGTTAGCCAGCTCTGCCCCTACCATTCCGTCCGTCATATTGGCAACAGATGCATAGTCAACATCCTCAGCCATAGATTTCTTGCGAGCATGAACCTAATGAAACCCACAAAAGAAAAAAGAACGGAAGGGTAGATGTTTAGTTAGATACTATAAAGTGAAAAAACTATCAAAAAGGCACTCTTATTGTGAAGATTTCTTTTGAACTCAAGAATATCAGGTTACTAATAAGAAAATAAAACCCAATTGAAAAACAGTTGAGTTAATCAATGAACCTGTAAAATCTCGATACGCCCTTGAAGACTAGGCCTAGGAATATGAATTTTTCGGTCAAACCTTCCAGGCCTCACAAGAGCTGGATCTAAGATGTCTGGCCTATTTGTGGAAGCAATAGTTATGACATCCCCTCTTCCTTCAAATCCATCCAAGGATACAAGGAGCTGCAATGGATGAACAAGGCAAATTCAACCAATGAATAAAAAGAGATAAATGGTTACTAATTAACTCCTTTAATAGAGAGCAGTCAAGAGGAAAAAGACATTAACAAACCTGATTAAGTGTAGCATCACGCTCTTGTCCTCCTGAACCCTTAATGAGGCCACGCTCCCTCCCCACAGCATCTAATTCATCAATGAAGACAACTGATGGAGCCTGGCTCAGTTTCCAACCACCAAACTCATGTTACATTGTTGTCCAATCTCTCTTTCACAAAAAGGGAGTAATGAAGATATCATTAAAAAGAAATTCAGATTGCAGAGGGTAATTCTTGCGGTATCCTACAAGGTGTTGCTTACATTCTCTTTTGCCTCTTGGTAAAGGGCTCGCACACGAGAAGCCCCAACTCCGACATAAATCTCCACAAACTGAGAAGCAGAAATTGAGAAAAAGTTTACACCAGCTTCACCAGCCACGGCCTTTGCTAACAAAGTCTTCCCAACTCCAGGTGGACCACAAAGAAGAATGCCACCTTTGAAAGGATAGTTTAACAAGTTAAAGTAAGTGATACAGGAGGGACATGGGTATATGTTCAAAACGCAAGTTCAAGCATTCCAGATTCGATTACTTCACTTTAAAGCCAAATATTTCATAACATATGCCTAATTTTGATGTGATTTCACTTGGAGATGAGCGTACATGATGTTAGCTTTCCAACAAGTAGTCATACGCTTTATTTGGTTAAGTAATGAAGGAGAAAGTTAAAAACAATTCAGTAAAAAGAGCAGAGATCTGTCGGTAAATTGGCAAGAATAACCATACATTTGGCAATGGGAAAAACTATCAGACGGCAAAGCCGTGCAGGCCATCAGTAAGAAAGCAGCAGAGAACCATAGAAGATTGAACCAGAATAGGGTAGAAAAAATTCGCACACCACAAAAAAAATGTCTAGGAATTAAAATGGTATAGATGGTGCCTCCTACTAGAAGATACCACGTGAATCATAAAATGTGCTATTCCTAATAAAGCTTACATCATTGAAATTGTCCAGACAGGCCTTCTCAACACCCTGCTTCTTCTTCAATCTACCTTTCATTATCCAAACTCCGTAACTTTACCACCTAAGTAGTCTACTTGTTGGCTCTTCTAAACATACCGAAAGCATTAAATTTCAGCTCCTCCATTGAAAATCAAGTGTTTGAGAAAGGATTTAGGAAACATATCTATGGATGACAGATTTAAAGGAAGCAATACGGGTGTGCTGGAACTAAAACCAGCTAATCTTACCCACTCTACCCAAAATTGTAGTGATCAGAGTTGACCATACATAAGAAACCATTGTATATTACTATATTGTTAGTAAATGTGAACTTGAACTACCTGCTATCCTAACGGATTCAATAAAAAAAAAAAATTGGGCATACAAGCATCACCGGGGTAAACCCAGAAGCATAGATTTGTATATGAGAACAGCAAAGACGTAGCAGCTTTTAGGCATTGGTTGGACAGATATTAGGAGGGATGTGGAATGGAGCAAGGGGTGTTGTCCTTCCAAATGTTTTGTATGTTCAAAGGAATTTAATTTGCATAGCAGATGGAAAAATGGAACCCGCCATTGCCTTCCTCCCTCTCATTTATTTCCCACTATCCAGGGCAAACAAGGTCCCTCCACCCCTTTTTTTTCCCTCCAAATTCCTCCATACAGCAAGGGTTTTAATATTTAATGCAATAAGCAATGAATGTTTTCCCCCATAAACATATAAGCATATAACAGGATACAGGACCTATGTTTTCAATTTCCGACCTAAGTAAGCCACCACGTTGCTATAGCAAAAGCTAGATATAATATAAAAAGCATCATAACAGAAAATACTAGTTGAGGAAACTCTGACCTGGTATCTTCACTCCTCTTCTTCGATACATTTCTGCATGTGTGAAAAATTTAACAATCTCTTCCAGCTCAAGTCGTATTTTTCCAAGCCCAGCCACATCTGAAAATTTCACATCCACATCTCTCTCTAAATATTGAGGCAATCTTCTATTTCGTGCCCGACGAACACGAGCACCAGACCTCATGAATTGCATAGCCATCTTCATGTAAGCATCATCTTCACCAGGTTTTCCCTCTTCCTCATCTTCACCCTCCAAACCTTCCATTTGCTTCTCTAATTCTCTCATCTTTTTCCTTTCTTCTGCTTCTGCTTTTTCAATCTTTATCCTATCCTCATAGTCCTTCCTTTGCCGCCTATAACTTAACACAACAGTCCGGTAGAATATGTAAAAGAAGACAAGCCCAAGGGCAGTAGCGACATTCGTATCCCTAGCCAAATCACTCCACATCATACCCATTTTCTGATAATTTTTTCGAGCTTGACGCAAGGACTCCTCATGCTGCCTCTTTTGCAACTCCCGTCTTTTATTCCTCTCATCCATCTTCTTCTGCTTTTTTATCATCTTCTCCAACTTCTCCCTTTCCACCCTCGACCTTGTCAATTCCTCTGTCCTCTGCCTCTTCAACTCCTCCCTCATCATCTTCAATTCCAAAGCCTTCTTCGATTGTGGCTTTGACTTAAAAAAGGATGAAAGCGCCCAAATAGGCACCCTCGACAAAAACCCTAGGTAAGGAGTCGGTATCTCCGGCCTCTTAACAGGCGGATTATACGCATTAACACATAATGTATCGATTTTCAACTCATCCCACTTACTCCAAAACATAGGATTCCCCTCTAAGGAAGGCAAAACAGTCCTAAAAACCCTAGAATCCTCCAAAACAACCAAAACCCACTCGGGTTTTTGCCTTAAAGACGCAACAGTCGGCTTAATGACATGCTTAAGCTTACCCTCATCCATTAAACTCAACAAATCAGTAAAAGGCAACCTATCAGTGACAACAGGTAACCCTTGAGACCATGCTTTAAACTGCTGAGGGGTCAATGTTTCGACATTTTTCTTCGAAGTACGCTTCTTATCAGCAAGTTTCGATGCCATAGCGGGTTGTGGCAGTGAAGTTGAAATAACAGTAAGAGTTACAGATAAGCTGAGCAATGCTAACCCTCCATTATTCTTATTGTTATCACCATTATCATTATCATTATCTTCTTCTGATACATTTTTGTTAAATTGGCATGAAATTCTAGGGTTTAAACAAGATGGGCAATTATATTTATACTTTCTTGGAATATTATTAAATAAATGGGATGTGGGTTGAAGTAAGGAAGCCATGATAATACAATTCTAGCAGCACTGAAAATGCAGAAAAAACATGAAATTGAGATATGAAAGATACAAACTTGATTGAGGAATGAGAGGAGAGTGAAAACAGCAGCTCGATGAAGAGTAATTTGGAAAAGTTCGTGAAAATTAGTTACCAATTTGCACGGTGTTGGAGGAATTCATCAGTCATCACCATGGATATGGGTGAACTGGTGAAAGCTAAAACAAGGGATTGATAAACCCGCTCCTATAATTACTTGTTACGCCCCTAAATTTTCATTATTTTCTTTTGTTTTGCTATTTATTTCTCGAAAACTTAAATAATCGAGTATTTCGAAAATGAGCGCCGTGGACGATTTCTTAGATCATTACGTTTTTAATTCATACAACAATGAACGAACTCAATTTAACAATGGATTTAACGAACAACATTGTTGTTTCAGTGAAAAGATGTAATCATAATGGTGAAAGCGATTTTTTAGATGATACTAACAACTGCTATGAAGATGTTTTAAACAAAGAGAAATTTTGGGAAATGAAAAGATAATGGACGTTTATTTTGAATTTTTGGAACGAATTATTGTCCATGACCACTTGTGAAATTACTTGGCTTTTTCATCTACTGCAGGATTTAGGCCTTTCTCACTTGGGACCAGCTCAGCTGAAATGTGATAACCAAGCTGCTTTGGCCATTGCTGCTAATCCGGTGTACCATGACGTACCAAGCATATTGAGGTGGATTGCCACCTTATTCGAGAGAAAATTCAACAAGGTTTTCTTACTACCTCATAAGTCATATGTCAACACCAAAGAGCAAGTTGCTGATATTCTAACTAAGTCATGTCCAGTGTCACAACATCATTATCTCACGTCCAAGATGGGAGTGTCAACTGGTCTCCACTCACATCTTGAGGGGGAGTGTAAAGAAAAGAAGGAGCAGCCATCATCTGCGTGTAAGACTACGTTTATAGGTTGGGCTAAAGAGGTCCAGGGCTTAAATAAGGACAAAAGAAGAAAAATAAAATAAAAGTAAATTAAATGTAAATGGTAGCCCAGGTTTTGCATTTCACGTTCCACATGTTCCTGGTACTAGGCTGGTAGGAACTCTTTGAAGGAACTTTGGAACGCCAAACCACAGAACAAAACCAAATACCTACTGCAAAAGCAAAATGCAAGCCCAATGAAAATATGGCACGTGGAAAAAAGTATGTGATGTTAAGTAGGTTAAGGGAGGGCTTGATAAAATAACAAATTCAGGAACTAGGTCTGGTAAGTCGATTAAATATTATATATTAGTATTTTAATGCAGAAACTAGGTTTAAGTAGGGCTGCAGGAACTACTGATAAACGTAGTCTAAGACAAGCAAGTCTCATGGACCAGGTGC
>JAGPOY010000912.1:0-18469 GCA_018983105.1 Silene uniflora
AACATCCACTCTCTCTCATCACTTGGTATTAACTCCCTTATCTCTCCTCAATTACACACTTATCTCTAAGTCACTGACTTGAGCGTCGGAGTGAGTTCGCACGGCCCCAAGCCGTGCCCTCCGTTTGTTCATCTTTGCAGGAAGATTCAAGAGAGCCTAGTTTCCACCGACATCTTACGAGCTTACGTGTACAACAAACTTGCTCCCATAATTACCACCGTAATTACGCCCGGAACAATTTCGAAACAAATTTAATAATTAAAGCAAATTTTAATAAAATTATCCTAACAAGAGTAGATTTCAAAACAAATTTAATAAAATTAGATTTAATTTCTTATTATTTTTAAAAAAAAAATTTCATAAAATTATCCAAATATAAGTAGATTAAAATTATCAGATAGAGCAAAAACATTTCAAGCGATATGATTGGCTACTAGTTCTAATAATTTGCTTAAATTTTAATAAAATTATCCTAACAAGAGTAGATTTCGAAACAGATTTAATAATTAAAGCAAAATTTAATAAAATTATCATAACAAGAGTAGATTTCGAAACAAATTTAATAATTAAAACAAATTCTTTTAATTAAGTTATCCTAACCAGAGTAGATTTCGAAACAAATTTAATAAAATTATCCTAATAAAATTAGATTTAATTTCTTATTATTTTAAAAAATATATTTTCAAAAAATTATCCAAATATAAGTAGATTAAAATTATCACATAGATAATAATAGACATTCATATAGTTCAAGTTGTTATTTTTATTTTTTCCCCACTTATGGTCTCATACATTTGTAGTTTTTATTTCCGCGTCAAAATTCAAAAAGCTGGCGGGTAAATAATGAATTTATTTGATTAAAATGTTGTGTAAAGATGGTGTACTGTAACCTTACATAACTACACAAAGTATAAACAACAGTTCCATCAAAATATAATCACTAAATAATCATTGGACTGGTGCACCAAAAAAACTAAATCATTGGAGTGTGTACATAAATCATTCCATCTACATTCAAACGATCAATGCATATAAAACAATTCAACGATCAATATATATTACTATTTTTGTTTTATTAATTTACTCTCTATAAGAATATGGAGTTTATTCGGTGGAGGAATCAAACCAAGAATAATTGAAGTAGAATAAGGCGGTTTGGACTACTCGAAACTTTTGTGTAACAACGGAACAACTCATAGTATTATTTAATATGATGAATTGATGATTAATTATAAACTCACGCATTAGCCTAGATTTCGAATGAGAGTAATTCTGAAAGAGTCTTAATAATTTAATACTTATTACTCAACGCCTCACGGGTGTACATATGTTATGATCATTAGTTAAGTGAATCAAAAGAATGCACATTATGTTTTGATCCAACATGATCTTGCTATTTATTCATAAAACTTTGTGCTTAAGCGAAGACAATCTCCATTGAGGTCATATTATTCTATGACTACGATAAAAAAAAAAAAAAAAGTTAAGGGTTAGTCAATTAATTACTTTGGAATTTATCTGCCAAAGTCAGTTTTAGTCATAATTAGCTTTACGTAGCAACGTCAAGAACAACAAGGCCACACGAAGAAATTTGTTTAAGAGGTTTTCGCATAATTACCAAGTTAGGCGTCATGTTATGTATTTTGCATGAAATTTATAGACGAAAAGCAATATTAATTGTAGATAGTGAAAAACTAATTCTGTTGTTTAGAGATCTAACGAATTCTCCAAACACGCTACATATAAAATTGAGATACCTGTTGATTTGCGTATGGCCAATTAACTTTTACATGATTTTATGTTTACGGGCGAGAATATATTGGTAGATACCGTAAGCTAATCTAATTTGCAAATCTCGCAATAGCCCGCCTCAGTTGTCAAGGGTTCATTTTTGGGAAACTGAAAATTGCGATTTCTATCAAATCAAGAATAGTGGTGTGTGCAACAATAAATAAAGCTAGAAGGACCGATGATTTATCAATCAATTGGTCTTGCTTGTGACGGAGGTATCCGTCACAAGCTTGTGACGGGGCGGATAGTGGCATTTAAGGGAGAAACGGGTTGGAGTTGACTAGGGTTTGGGAATTGACCCACCGACATTAATGTTCCCAATGTGTCCTTTTTGTCCACACAAAATAAACCTACTGACACCCTTTCACCTTCTCTCTCTCTCTCTATCTCTCCCAAAATCGTCTCTCTCTCTTATTCTCTCCTAAAACCATCCCTTTTCTCCTTCTCTCTCTAATTTCTATTTGATTTCTCTCAAAATCTCTCTAAAATTGCAAACAAATCCAATAAAATAGTTTTATAATGGCACCAAAACGTCGACCTATGAAGAATAACACATAAGGCTCGAATGGGAGAGGTATTCTTCTATAATTTATTGGTTTTTTGTGTTGTTTATGATTTTTATGATTTTATATTAGCAGATCTTTCTTTATAGTTGATTTTTATCATTTTTGTTGTTGTTTATGGTACATGCAAACTGATAAGGATCTTCTTTTACACTCTTTGGGTCTTCTTTTACACTTTTTGGTTGTTCTTTTTAGCAGATCTGTGTTATTCAACTTTTATTGTTGTTCTTTTACACTTTTTGCTTAAAAATGTAGATGGTAATAAACTGACTTAAAATGGGGTCATTTTTATTGGCAGATCTACTTAAAATGTGGTGAATTTCGTTAAAGATGTACTTGTTAAGTAATGGTCACAAACTGACTTAAAATAGTACCAGTTTTATTAGCAGATCTTTTGTTGTTGTTAACTAATGTTCACAAACTAACTTAAAATGGTACCACTTTTATTAGCAGATTTTTTTGTTGTGTTTTTGCTTAAAAGTTTGTGCTGATTTTTGTTGAAAGTGTGCGTAGGTGACATTATTAAAGTATTTGGGTAAACTTTATTTGTAACCATTTTAATCTTAAGTGTTGGACAATTAAAATGTGGTGAGTTTTGTTAAACATGTAAGTAGATATATGTTACTTGTTATGTATTTGGGTAAACGTTTTTTTGTAACCATTTTAAACTTAATTGTTGGGTAATTGAGATGGTCACAAACTGAACTAGAATGATTACATTTTTGGTATTAACTAGTGTGTAACCCGTGCAAAATGCACGGGAATAATATGAGTTTAAGTATAACGTATATGATAAAATAATGAAAACAATATAAATATTTTTTAGAAATAGGTAGATCATAATGTATGATATAAACTAAAGTTAAATGTATACATGAAACATGAGTATATGTTATTAAACACAAACACATTACGGGGTATGTTAATACAAATAACATTATAAAGATTTTTTTGTCAAAAGCTACTTAAGATTTGTCTCACTTACAAATACACTACCTATCATTTTATTTTTTGCAAGATACTACCTGTAAATTTTAAAATTTTGTTGAAAACTACCAAAACCCATTTTTCGGCTAAATTTTGGTCAAACTCCGACATTGACTTTGTTTACTTCTTTTATCACGTCGTGGGAACTGTCTTTTTTTACCCTTTTATTCTGTTTTCCCTTTATAAAATTCAATACCCTCTCTTCTCTCCTCTTTCTTGTCCTAAATAAGTAAAGGATGATGATGGTTGAGAATGTAAATCAAGTAAGTAAAAGAGGAGAAAGGGAAAAATAGGCATGAAGATTATGATAAAAGAAGAATTAGGGGAAAAAAACTGAGAAAATAAGAGAATTCCCAAGGTCAATGCTGGAGTTTGACCAAATTTTGGCCGGGAAATAGGTTTTGGTAGTTTTCAACAAAACTTAAAAAATGAAAGGTAGTGTCTTGCAAAAAATAAAATAATAGGTAGGTTATTTGCAAGTGAGACAAATCTTAGGTAGGTTTTGACAAAAAAACTCATTATAAATGTTGAAAAGTTTTTGTATAAACTACATTTGAAGTTGCATTACATGTTCTGGTTCAGTTGCTCCAATTTAAAAATGTAGACATATCGATTTTGTTTGCTTACCTTTTATTATTAGAAATATTTACAGTGGGAGATTTTTACATCCATAATTGCACTTGTTATCCCTCCAATAACAATCACTACAAATAATATTTTATCCTCTTCGAGTTCTTTGTGTTAAAAACAGAGGTAAATAATGACCGGGACGGGGGTATGAATTATTTGTCCAAGTAACTTTTATATTTTGACAGGATTTTGTTCCATTGAGACCTTCTACATATAGGTTCTTAGGCTCCGTTTGGCAAGACATTTCAGGTACCTGATTTGGTCAAAGTAGCTTATTTGACCAAAATTCCAGGTACCTTATTTCTTTTGACGCGTTTGGCAAGTAGCTTATTTAAGCAAATACGCTACCTGAAATGAAATGCTACCTAGAGTAGCATTTGAGATTTCAGGTACCTGATTTGACCCGATTTTCCCTTCTTACCCCTTAAATCCATACTATTAAATAATTATCATACCTTTTATGTCATTTCATCAAAATCAGTTACCTTTTTCAGTTAGTTTGCCAAACATCTTTTCACTTAATCAACTACTTTATCAATTCCTAATTTTCAGCTAGCTTATCAGTCACCTTTTCAGGTTTCAGTTAGCTTTTCAGTTTTCAGCTACCTTTTCAGGTTTCAGCTACATTTTCAGTTAGTTTTGCCAAACATGGCCTTAACATGCTTTTTTGATCATACGACTTATGATTTTACCATACATTGATTCTACAATAAAGACAATTTGTGTAATAGATAATGTATAATAGTGGATTCATGTTTAAATTATTACCTATTTTGGTTAATTTTATTATTGCAATAATTAAATAAATATTGTTATAGCCAATTTACCTTTCAAAACTTATTTTAAATTCTACCTTGCTTGTTTTGAGTGAGGGATTCTGATGATATAAAATGTTGAGCGAATTAGCTTGAACGAAGACTATTGCAAATTGCAAATTTGTAGTCATATTACCGAGAACAATGTGATCGTATTGTTAGTAGTTACTAAGAATTCACACATCAACTGGCTTTATCTTATTTTTCAACTTCCTTTTATGAAGTTTCATTTCTTTTGTTTTACTTGGCAACTATTGTTTTTAGCCACACTGAACATGGCATCTATGATCTATAAGTAGGAGTTTCAAAAAATAATATCTAAAAATTATCATTGTAAACTGTAAATGAGTATCAACCAAATTAAAAGGGGAAAAAACAGAATCAGCCTCTCATAACCCAAATAAGGTAAATAAATAAATTAAAAAGAAAAAGGAAAAAAAAAAGTGACTTCGAACTCAGGTATACAGAGATGGGACTCATTTCTTCCTTTGGATGCTACATGGATGAAACAGGGTAACTAACCTAACCTCCTGATCATCTTGGTTTATTAGACATAATGAATGACTCCTTTGTGTGCACATAGAGTCTATGTTCACATTCACATATCAAAAAGACGACGACTAATAGCTACGTATCTATACACCCATTATGTGGAGAAACTAAATAACTACTAACTCATTCATCTATTCACAGCCAACTTTATCCAGTTGGTAGCTAATGCAAATATAAAGTTGTGATATTTTTCCAAGGTAAAAGAAAATGCTAGAAAGTTACCTGACATGATCATCAAATATCAACATCTAAGAATGAGAAATAGAGTACATAAAAGGATATGAATATTGGCAATTCATCACCCGTAAAAGTAAATTAACTATGTCAAAGTAGCTGCTTGATAAACATCCAAAGTAATTTAACAAAAGATCATGAAATTGAGAAGTAAAAGTAATACACTAATCAAACATGTGCTTAAGAATCATTGAATTTATACACCATAGCACTTCTCATCGGCTCCATACATGTGATTTGTCATCGTACCGTTCACAATTCATAGCAATTCCTGTTAAAATAAAAGTATCTTCACAAAACCATTCGAAACATAAGATATTCCAGAAAAGAAAAAAAGAACAAAAAAAAAAGAGGAACTTGACAATAGAAAAATTACCTATACATATTTTGGATAATGAAATCACCTATACCTATATAAGTATATAACCACTGAAGTTAAGTAACAATAAAATTCTTTTACACCTACAGCTATCTTGAGGGACTTATAATGGAATCCTGGAGTAATCAAGCAACAATAATGGCAATCGGGTTGGTACGACCATGATATATCGTATTAGGGTGGTTAGTCTCCTGTCGTGTTTGGGTGTGGTGACGACGGTGGACGGTAGTAGTTACAGCTAGTCTACTTTTTGTTATTCTGATACTCAAATTTGGTACCTATTGCAAATTTTCATATTCATCCGGGTTCCCAATTCTTAACATGCAAAAAAATTAAACGTGTCCATAGAATATGAGAACAAAAAAAACCGGACAAATTAATGCTTAATTGCTTATAAAAGCAGTTGACCGATTGCCTCTTCAACATTCTTCACTTCTCTTCCCTAAACGACTTGTGCAATACTCAAGTTCTTCAAAAAAAAAATTATACTCCCTATCAATTTCAAGAACGCATGTGCTGTTGCATAGCATTATTTATTTGTTTCTGAATGGTTATAGAAGTGGCATTGCTTTATGACTCCATAGCAAACTAAATCCTAGAAGACAACCATTAATTGTAAGAGGGAAAAACTTGTAAATGCCTGAAAGCTAAAAAAATTGGAACTATTAGGTAAGACAAATTTCAACAGAAACAAACAAAAACATATACGTTCTCATCATGTTGCAATGCTTAACATGCTACCATTCTACAAATGAATGAGATGATAAATGCCCTAAGCATTTGCCTATGTGAATAATAATTACACACAAAAAACTAATTCATACGCAATTTAGGACACCTTGACCCGCCATTCTAATTCTGATAAATTCTAGCTAGAGTAGCTAAGTTAGCATATATAAAACCACCACTAAAAGGGACTCCCAACTGCACACAAATATAAGCAAATCTAATTTTGATTAGGATCATACTCCGTAATTTTGTGTAAGCTATTACTCTAGTAGTAACAAACATACCCAACAGTCCATCAATTTGCATCCTTTTCAATGTACTGATGTTGTAACAATATAATTTCATAGCCGTTGAATCCCAAAAATAATCTTTATTAAGTGAGCCACCATAGGCTAAATAAATTCAATTCCACCCAAACTTATACTCGTGATTTACAATAATTTACAGCAATTAAATGAAATTAAAACATTAATATCTGGTAAACAGGGAGAATCAGCATAATTATTACAAATTGGAAAACAAATAAAGATAGGAATAAAAGAGGCTTCCTTATCCTAGGAGCATATCCGTGTTTATTCGCAACATTAAAATTGAATTGAAGAACTTCGATTCTTTCAAGTATTGATAATATTGCTACAAATATGATAAGAATATGAATTTTAAAGTTCTCAAACTCAAATATTTCACCGCACATTTGACCGAAGTGCGAGAACAAATGATACAGTATGTCCGTATATAGCCCCAAGTATGTTCCCTTTCCTGTCCCACTCTCCTAATTGGACCACGTAGCATATGAGAAAAATAATCTGATAACACTCACGTGATTCTAAAATTAAAATTACTCTCCCATAAACGACTGTCTTACACGCGCTAAATATTGAGAGCAGTTAAACTAAGACAAAAAGAAAACATGCCATGTGCCTTCCGTTGCTTTTCGCCAGTCACCAACTACAATATTTCACATTTTGTCTAATATGGAGATAATGATCCAGATAATTCCATGGATCTATGGGTTTCATAAGATCACTAACCTTTTGTATTTTTCTTTTGCTTGTGATGACAGGCTAGCGAACCAGGCGCAAGTTATTTTGATCAGCACAAGAGGTTCAAATATATCAGGGTGCTAGGTTTACTAAATATGAAATAACTCGACTTGTAACATGAAGAACTAATTGAATGGAACAACTAAACATATAATTTTTATCCTTTTTTTCATATAGATGAACACAAACATTATACCATGATGAAGGGTGATTGTAAATTCAACAAACTGAAATTATCAATTACAGATACGCATCATCGGTGAATGCATATTATACCATGGTGAAAGGATGATTGAATTGCAGTAAACAGATATGCAAATTAGAAAAGTAGAAATAGTACACTTTAATCTTGAAGTACCTTGTCAATTTGATGAATTGATCAAACGAGGGAGTTAAATTGAATTTTGCAGACCTCCTTCGATGAAAATAAGATGTATACGCTGAAAAATAAAGGCAAAGTATTAAACCTAATCAGTATGATAGACCATAGCGCGTTCCTTTCACCACTTAGAATTGTTTTATGTAGTGAATTTTAGAATCACGTGAGTGTTATCAGATTATTTTTCTCATATGCTACGTGGTCCAATTAGGAGAGTGGGACGGGGAAGGGGACATACTTGCGGGACAGACGATCCGGACTCTTCCTTATCCTAGGAGCATATCCGTGTTTATTCGCAACATTAAAATTGAATTGAAGAACTTCGATTCTTTCAAGTATTGATAATATTGCTACAAATATGATAAGAATATGAATTTTAAAGTTCTCAAACTCAAATATTTCACCGCACATTTGACCGAAGTGCGAGAACAAATGATACAGTATGTCCGTATATAGCCCCAATAAAAATAATTCATTCAGATACTTTCAAGCACAAAATCAAGGATGTTATTTCCGAAACGTCCAAAGAAATTGATCGGGGGTTGTTTAAACTTAGACTTTATGAATTTAGGAAGTTTGGTTGGTTGTCGTTGCGCATCAATAGGTGTCGTAAGTCTTGCAATTATCCAAACTTTGGTCAATGTATCAAGACAAAAATCTGTATAAGTACATGCAGATTTGCTATATCTACAAAATTAAAGGAAAATGATTGTAAGACTTACATATATTTGCAATTTGCATCACTGTCAACTTTGCTGATGCTGCAGCTTGCAAGGTCGAACAACATATAAGAAAATTAGCATGTCTTAAAGAACTTTCTTAGTATACGGAAATCTAACGTCCTAAAATGGTAGTCGAGTAATTTAGTAGTACCAACAACTACACAACCAATATGTAGTGACAAAAGTGTCAAAATATCATATCTACGAATGAGAAATAGGGTACTCGTATAAAAAACGAATAGGAAGGATGCAAAGGAAAACTAAGATGAACTATATGAAAGAACAAATCGAAGTTAAATAAAGTTTGCTCCACATGCTAAATTAAGGGGCTTTACATATATCCAATCTCACCATAAATTGTCTCTTTGTACCAAAAGAAAAACTATCCAACCATCTCACATTCCCTGGCAAAACTCACTCTTCTTCACTATCATTAATCTGGGTTCAATTGGGACCAAAAAATATAATCCGAGTTCAATCAATTGTAATTTCAAAATTATAAATCGACTAAAAAACCAATTTCTTAATTTAAAGTATTTTAGAATAGGCAAAATTAGGATCCTTAGATTAGATGGTGCCTTAAATCACAATCATAATAACACTCAGAATCCGAAACTGAAATAATTGAAAAAAAAAAAAAACAAAAAATGTCGCGGTCATCCTAGGGTTCAGTGCATCAACTAAAAGGTCTGAAAAGAAAATAAAAGGAATTACCGGATAATAAGCAAACAGCAATGGTAGTCAAGGAAATAAAGGAATTATCGCATCTCTGCGGCGGTAGATGCGGTGGTCATTCAGTGGTAGCTGCTCCGCAATTGTTTAGGTTTCTCTTTATTATGTCGGTTTGATGGTTGGATTAGTTTAGATTTATCAAAGTTTTTATGCAGGTGGTTTATAGCCTTATAGGCAATCAAGAGAGACTGAGAGAGGGAGGGAGTGGGGATAGTGGTCTAGTGAAAGTTAAGTAACCGCTTGCGTATTTTCGAATTGTGTACATATACGTATAATGTACGGTGGATTAACCTGGGCACGACACATCAGCGTATTGGCTGTTGCTTTAATGTATAGTATAGATAGATAGATTTGTTTATCGTTTTGGTATTAAAACTGTAGGGAAAAAGAAAGCGGCGGAGAAACAGAAAGGAAGGGTCAAGGGTGACATTAGGCCAGAAGGTGAAGACATTGATCAAATAACCAAAAACATTTCATTTACTTAATAATCCATACTCTGGTTACAAGGTCACATTACGACTAAAAATAGAAACATTTATTAGGTGTACAACATCTACTCTAGTTACAGGGTGACATTATGAAGAAAAATGGAAACATTAACTAAATAGATAACAACATGCGTCATTATGATCTATTGCAGTGTAGTTGATAGGGTGACATTACGATTAAAAGTACAGACATTGATCTGATATACGACACCATAAACCTTAACATAATCTGTAGTTGACAGGGTGACAATTGGACTGAAAGTACAGACATTATCACAATAAATGTAAACATCCATTATAATCAAACATATACTCCCTCCTATTCGGGGTATTCTTCCCCTTTTGTTTGGGCACAAGAATTAAGGAGGTTATTAAACAATGAGTATATTGTGTGTTGTGGGCCTTGGAGAGTAATAAAATAAGAGTAAAAGAGTTGAGTGGAGTTTGTGATATGAGAGAGAAATGAATAAAACAAGAGTAGTAGAGTTGAGTGGGGTTTGGTAATAGGAGAGAGATATGAATAAAATAAGAAGAAAAGTTTCCAAATTAAGAAAGGGGAAGAAAACCTGAATAATCCGTTTTAGGAAATAGGGAAGAAAACAGTGAATAGGAGGGAGTATATATACTACACTCAGATCCTAAAAACTGTAGCTATCCATTATAGTTGACATGGTGACATTAGGGCTAAAAGTACCGACATTTTGCAAACATTGAATGCAAACAAGTGACTGACACAAGTTTGTAGTGACGTAGGTGGATGATGATGATGATGATGATGAATTGAGGGTTAAGCATGGTGATGAAGTGACAGAGGAGAATAGGATGATCAGATTTTCCAAGATTGAATGCAAACCATATTAAATGCAATTATTGAAATTTAATATTAAAAACAAGTACAACACAAGAATTCATGCAAACTGACACAAGTTCTCATTTGGCAGCCACTTGTCTCTTTACCCGACCCATTTGCATGCAATATGATATGTATCCGCCCCGTCACAAGCTTGTGACGGGTATCTCCGTCACAAGCTTGTGACGGGTATCTCCGTCACAAATGAGAATTTGTGCTTATCAAAATTAACTCTATTTACCCCAAAACTTTGTTTTTACCCATTTTCAATTGATTTTTTTATAGTCAACTTAGCTGAGTTATATTACCAAAACCATGACAACGCTAATCAGCGTTTACAATCTGTTGTTTATGGAATTTTTAGGACACAAAACATGCATATTGTTAAAAATGATCCTATTGGGAGCTTCATGCATCTCACAGGCCTTCCAACTTGAAGCTGAGATAAAGTTTCATTTTGTAGCAAATAAGTGATAAAAGTATTGAATACTCTATTATCTTAAAGGTCGGATGCTATTTTCACCTACACTATTTGACAACTTCACATAAATAAAAATCATTTCATAATTTCATCTACTAAAAATTTCATATACTACCCGCATATAATAAGAAGCTAATAAGTTAGCTGATGAAATAAAAAATGTTTGCAAAACTAACTGAAATGTAGCTCTTTTTGGGCAAATGACATAGAATGATCAAAAAAATGCTCCATATTTAATATTATAAATTGATGGATTAAAAGTAAAAAAACTGGTAGCTTTTTCTCATATGGTACTCTTATTTTGATAAGTAATTTATCTACCAAATACTTAAAAAAATTAACATAAAAGATAATTTGGTCAAACAGACTTAAGTTTATTTCTTGAAAATACAGCTGAAATATGAGATATTTCATGATCTCCGAACTTCGTCATATCAAATTAGTTTCTTTCTGATGTTTTTTTGACCATATTTACTTGCTTTCGAGCCTATTCTTAAGAATTGATTTCAAATTTCTTTTTTAATATTATAAACTTGATTAATAGAATAAATAACTATTGGTTCAGAATAAATTTTAATAATTAGACATTGTTTTTCTTTTTTTGGTAAAACAATTAGATATTGTAATACAAAGTACGTATACATTATCCCATAATCCGGAGAAACATAATAAATAAACAATTGATTCAAAATAAATGTTAGCTTTTCACTTAATAATAAAAGTTGTTAACTATACAATAAGAAAAAAAATAGGATCAAAAAGGAAAATTTATCACATATGTCCAGTTATATTGCATTTGCCTTGAATGCAGCGAATATAAATAAAGTTTTGGATTTAAACTGAATTTTAAATCCTGCCAACCATGGGTAAAAATAATATCAGAATTATCTGAGAAAGGTATAGAATAAATGAGTATATATAACATTTAAATAGAACGAAACTATTTTACGATTTCAACAAATTGAGCTGGTTATGGTTTTGAAAACTTTTACCCGTGACATGTAGTGCGACAATTAGAGGCATGTAACATTTTTATAAATTATGAGTATGAGAAGACGTACATCCATCTCGTCCCCTCCCCCGTATGACATCCTTGCTTTTAGGAGTTGTTTTTTTTCATTGTGCAAGACCCAGCGAAGTATTTTAGTCGAGTTAGATATGGGAATAAAATTCATTATCTTTGAGGAATTCTCACTAAATGTATTTCATCCTCCGTTTCTGTATATATGGCTTTTTTGTTTTTCAAGATGACCCTTTGACTTTAATTTTTACAAAATATATTTGTTCAAAAATTATAAAAATGTTACCATTAATCATAATAGTTAATCTTATATTTCTTAGAGATATTAAAGAAAGAAGTGAGTGTATCGAAATATGAGAAAGTCATATATATAAAAACAAAGGGAATATTGCTTTTGCACATTTGTCAATGCGGTAAAATTATGTTGTAAGAGATCTAACATTTACTCTGAACGAACACATTGAATTGAATATATATAATTATGATATCTGTTTGTTTACGTAACATCATTCAGTTTTACGTAGTTATTGTAGGTTAAAATAATTTATAAACACATAAAGGCCTGTCTCCGTTCCTAAGGATCCATATTGGTGAACAACACCATGTTTATAAAGATAGCGTTTTGGATTTAATTAAAAACAGGTTGTGCCTGCAATAATTGAAAACCTAACTACATACTCTCTCCGATACAGACCAAAGGTAACATAAGCAAGAATGGAGTATTTAAGAAAATGTGGAAAAGTAAGGGTAAAAAGGGAAAAAAATAGGTGAGATATGTAGTTGTTGGTTTAATTGTGGGTTTGTAAGTGGGATATGTAATGACATTTTGTGTAAATATCAAATGGGTATAAGGGCAGTTTTGTAATGTTGTAGGCCAAATAAAGAATGTTACCTTTGGTTTGGATCGTCCATTTATAGTATGTGTAACTTTTAGTCTGGATCGGAAGGAGTACAATAACTTTATCACTTGATATAATACTATTGAATATCAAATCTTTTATGCTAAAAGCACTAATAATTCATCATGATCAACTACACTAACCATGGTTTTTTTTCTTCAATGATTCAACATAGTTGAACTTTTTTTATTAACTAAAAAATATATTTGTATGGAGTCCTAATCAGAGACCCGTGCATCGCACGTGCTTTCCAACTAGTTTATGTGAATTGCGAATTGAGTGACTTGTTTGTTTACCCAAATTCACATGAATTGGAGGAGGTTGCTTACCTAGATCCCCTAGATAAGTGGAATGCCTACATGAATTGCAATTCCTATATGCAATCAAACAACATTTTCTAGACCTACCACTTCCTAGGCAATGAAAATTTCTACATACAACCAAACGACTCCTTAGTGTACACTTAATAATTAAGAAATTATACTCAGTATAAGGACAAATTTAAAAAGATCTATTTTATAAAAGGTGGCAATAATGAATTTGTATTTTAATTTCTCATGAATTTGTATATCATTCAGACACATGTTAGAAACTTCGTTGTTTGGGGGATAGTTGATAGAATACGGAGTAATAGATAAGCACATCGACCAAGAATATACCTTAATCCATCTATTATGGTGAAGTTGAGACATTTTTCTTGACTTTTTTAAAAATTGGATCTCTTTCATCTAGTCATTAGATATTTAGATTACAGTAGGTCTCCTGAGAGACGGTCTCTCACTAAAATAGTGAGAGACGACCTACATAATGCAATATGAGATGTACCGTACCCGTTTGACCATTTAATTGGGAGAGAGAAAAAAAATAAAAACAAAAAACTATCTTTATTACGTTAGATTACGCACGGATATTTAGGAAGGTAATTTATTGAGTATGAGCTCAAAAGACTCAAAAATGTACTCATATTATTTTGTTTCCAAAAAAAAAAAAAAAATTACTGAAATACAAAACGCAATAAAATTTCAGCCACATCTCGATCACAATTTCGCTTGTTAATTGCAGCAATAAATCAATATGAGGAAGAGGGTAGGAAGAGTCCCTTGAAGTCGGCACCGAAGAGAAGGGTGAAGATCGTACTTGATATGTAGTTTTAGGACCAATCTAGCGCTTGTAAATTCATTGATTTCAGGTTAACTGTTGTACCCGATAATTTTAGGATCTTGCATCAGTTGCATGTGTGATTTATGCGAAGTTGATTGCATGAGAAATCTTTTTTGTTTTTTCTTTGTCTTTTCCAATTTTTTTGTACCGTAATCCGATTTGGATGTCCATATTTAGGACGATATTGTTTCCCATGAATAGCGTACCGCGTTTATTGGGTTTTGTATGGTTATTTGAATATCGTATCGTATTGAAATGTTTTTGTGTTGTTGGTATGAATAGCGTACCAGTTAATTGTGGTTTTGTACAATTGTATGAATTTCGTACTTGTTTATTATAGTTTCGTAGCGTTTCTATGAGTACCGTACTAGTTTGAAAGATTTATGTACCCGTCTGTAAAGTCTTTAATTTTCTCTATATCCTTCTTTGGACAATGGTATTTTGGTTTTTTACCCTTGTTAGTTTAGTACCTTTATATTGTTGGTTAGTACATCATTAAACGATCTGTACCAATTTTCATAAGATTAGTATTGGTACTTCAGTAGAGGTTTATGGTGTGGTTTTGTGATAGTACCTTTAACTTTGTCTTTTGTATCTATTTACCCTGTTTGTATCTAATTTCATGAATTTTGTACTTGGTACAGTGATGTAGCCTTACTGTACTCTCATTAATTTAGTACTTTGAAATCGTTGTTTGGTAAAGGATATGACTATATTTGTACTCGTTCTCAAACGTTTAGTATTTGTACCTTAGTAGAGCTTTGTACCTGTATTTTGATAAAGTGTTTTCCGGTTTGTTAAGTGTACTTCATTTCTTACGAAAGGTACTTAGTACCTATTTGGAGCGTAGTTGTATAGTTCTTGATTTGGTCAGTTTTGTTCCTATTTATTATTGTACTATCGTTTTGATGTTTCGTAAATTAAATTAATACATGTGATAATCAATAATAATGGCAGAAAAGGGGGAATGCTCAAATAGCAAAGAAGTAGATGTTGAAAAAGGGGAAGTAGTCACTGATTTGTTTTTTTTTTTTTTGGCCCGAATGTGTATCACCCTCACATGAGCACGCAAAATATTTCTCCGTTACTAATTTAGGATCAAGTTTGCTTGTACGCTGACCAAATTTCTTTGAGCCAAATCCAATGCATTTTGAATGTTGGACATATAATTTGTGTAAGTCTTCCCACTTTAAAGCTTTAGCCTCGACTAATGAGCGACTTACGTCTATTCCAACTGCAATCAATCCTAAATCATGACAAAAAAAAAAAAGTAAGAGGACAATAATGAGTAAATTGTACAAAACGATTAAAAAAAGGTACGATAGTAATGAGCACGCAAATCCCATTTTAATAGTGGTACGAAATTGACTACTCTATAGGTACGTAAGACTTTAAAAATGGTACGATAATGGAAAACGTCCGAGGTTATATATCTCCCCTATATGTACGTAACATTAGAAAAGAGGTACGGAATCGATGTAAGGATATCGACGCAAATATTTACCATCATCATCTGATATTTTGAAATCATCACGTAACATAAAAAAGAGGTACGGAATTGATGCAAGTGTATCGGAGTAATTATTTACCATCATCATCTGATATTTTGAAATCATCTTCCTCAGACGGTATTGCTTGATCATCTTCAATAACGTTCATCATCGCCAATGTTTCAAATCGCAATGAAAGCAAATTAGTTTGTAAACAAAATATTAAGACGAAGAAAATTAATCAATAATAGATCATAATACCTTGTATTTATAATGAATCGTCATGTACTTCCATAGTCATCACCGTTTCTTGATGGATCTCATCTACTGCAGCGACAATTAAACAAATGATTTCCGATACACATAATTATTAGATATTCAAAATAAAACAGAGAAGATTAAAAAAAAACACAAATGATAAACATAAAAAAACACAAACCTTGATCGATTTCCATTGTAAATGTGATGAATAATGTCGTTGGAGAAGGAGAAAATATGAACGTCGTTGGAAGGAGAAGAAGATTTGTACTCCCTCTTATTCAGGGTTTTCTTCCATATTTCCTTATTCGGTTATTCAGGTTTTCTTCCCTATTTCCTTTTTTGGGTTGATTTGTGTGGTCCAAATTCAGTGACATGTGGGGTAGTGTGTTTTGTGTGGTCCAGATTCATCTTCTTATTTCTTGTTCAAAAAAGAAATAGAAAGAAAACAGTGAATATGAGGGAGTATAATAATATTGTATACATTTTTTTAGTAGGTAGGATATTTTGGAGGAGCAATAATAGGAAATTAGATAGTAACTGCCATGAATAGAAAATTTATTAATTAACTAAATTAATTAAATTAACAAAAATTACCATATCATAATATGGTAAATATTGGGATCCAAATCATCTAACTGGGCCGTCTCTCAATAATTTATTGAGAGACGGTCTCTCACAAGTTTTTGTGTATAAACAAATATATATGTTAATATAGTATATGAAACAGGCTTAATAGTCATTGTATTTGCTAATCTACCGCAATGCTTTTTCGTATTTCATTAAATAAGATGCTCCATATTTACTATTACGATTTATTAATCTTATTTTGCTAATATATCTACTATCTTATGTCCATGTCTGTCGTTGTAGTCAATTATTAGGTCTTAAATTCTTGTATTTCCTCTCCTATGTCATTATTTTTTTACGTTTTCTTTGTACAACGACTAATGAATTGAGAGACAAATAAGTTGAAAAATACAAAGTGATAAAATTAATTGTACTTTGGGGAAAAAAAAAATTCTACTTACTTAAATGGAATCACAAAGAAATGACCGAAACATTCAAATAAAGAAAAGGGTAAAGAACTAAAGGAAACATAAAGAGTAATTGTTTCTAAAAGAAATACCAATTTCGTTAGCCCGGTATCATATACTCCCTCTCATTCATTATAAGTGTCCCATTGTCCATTTTCGTCTATTCACAATAATGTCCCATTGTCTATTTTTGGTAATGTTTTATACTTATTTTAATCACTTAAACCCACAACAATACCTCACCTCACCCTATAATAATACTTATTTTAATCACTTCACTCACAATAATACCCCACATTACCTCCCCTCTCTCCAATTACCTCACCCCACTACAATACTTTACATTATTTAACTCATTTTCTTAATTTTTGTGTCATCCTCACAATGGGACACTTATAATGAATGGGAGGGAGTATTATAAAATAAAAACTAGTAAAATAAAATATTTAACTTCTTGAAATTTAAAAAGTTAGTGAAATAGATAAATAATATAGAGCCGATTTAATTAATTAGAATGAATTTAGTGATAATTTGATTATAAGAGAATAGAAAAAAAAAAAGAAAACAAGTTGGATTCCAAAAGTTAAGACTTAACTCAAATTTTATAGGACGAACCACATTTAAATATTTTACATACACACTATTATTTAATAAATAAATAAGGGTTTAAAAATTTATGTAGCACCTTTTTAAGATCCTCCATCAAATGGGAATAATTGATGATTTGCTGTTCGGATCGACCAAAGCATAGTAGGTATTTGTAGCCCCATTTCCAAGAAACTAAACATTAGAATTCACTTTTAGTTTAAGTAGTATTTTATAACGATTATCTATCAAGAAACCATCTCAAGGTTAAATTAATGATTGAAGTCTTATAATTGATTTTTATATTACAGTTCACCTTTTTACACGAATGTCATTTGGACTTCAGTTGTGGATGCATTGCAGGCCTCCCCAGATGCATGCTAGTATTCACTTTAAAAGGAAGGGGATGAGGTTTGAACACGTGACCTGACCTCTTGGCCACTGACACTGATACCATGTCAAGAAACTATCACAACCAAATGCTTAAGATAATGGTTGGAGTCCCATGATAATTTTATATTCTAACATTATTATCGTCTTATAGGAAGTAAGTTATTACAATACTAAGAAACCAGTGATGGACGGTGACCAACTAGGATTGTAAATTGTAATGACAATTCCCTTTTATCGACCATTGATCGGG
>JAGPOY010000913.1:0-19853 GCA_018983105.1 Silene uniflora
AAAAATCTGGATAATTGCAAACCCCAACTTACCCGATTTTTCCTCAAAAATCCCTCAAATCAATCAATTAGTTCATTAAAACTAATTTATTCAAGGTATTAGCTATTTGGTGTTGCATAATCTGCAATTTGAGGCAATTTGGTGGTGCATTTTCTGCAATTTCAGGGTACAATTTGAGATTTAATTAAATTATTTGACTGATTTGGGGTAGCTTTTGGATGAAAATCGGGTAAAAGAGGGATTAGGGTTTGGAATTGCTTTTTTTTTTTTTTTTTTTTTTTGATTTGGGGAAGAACACAGTGAAGAAGGGAAAGGGGAAAGTGGCAGCATCCAAGTCGCTCACCGGGAGAGCGACTTGACTGCTTCTACTGTGGCTCGTCAATCCCGATCCTACGTGTGCCTAGTTTTGGTAAATAAGTTCAAACATTACCTATTTCGTTAAATTCATTGTGGAATTGTCCCATTTTGGAAAAAAATTCACATATACGAGTCTAATGAAAAATATTTCCGACAAATCAAAATAACTTTTCAAGCACTGAATACTAGTTGAATGGGGTACTAGAATTAGAGAGTAGGAGATTATTACCAATGCGCAAGCAACAGACGCAAAGGCGGTATCCTGGCCGAGATGATGCTCATCCGTCTTGCTATCTGCCATCGATCAGTAATCACAAATATTTCTTTTTGAGAACGAATTTTAATTTCAGACAATGAATCACGGTGTGATTGATTTTATAGGAAACTTTGAGGTGGTTACATGTTATATACTACGGAGTATTATAAAGCTGTTATAATGTACATGACTATTATAAAGCTGTTGTATGTCGTAAAAGTGTTCAGATTATTTTTGACGATTTCATTGTAATTATTTGAATTGAAGATGACTAATTAAAAAATAGTTTTTCACGATTTTCATTGAAATCTTGAGAATCCTCACAGATTTACAGTGATTAAGCTGTCCATGTTCTCAATTCTGTTTGATGAGCTGGCCATGTTCTCAATTCAGACTAACAAATTTAAGTAATTTGGTTTTTATTGGTACTCGTAGTAGTGAAGTATGGAGTATTAGATACGGATCTAAAGTCTACTGCTTCTTTTTTCCAGTTAAGGACCTAAACCGATAAGGCTACAAAGTTTGCCATTGAGAACATGGCCAGCTCAGACTATGTTTATCCCCAGATTTAATATGAGTCTTAAGAAGAGTAAAATGTTATTGTTTTATCACTAAGACTCAACTAAGACGTACTTGTTTCTTCGACTTTATTCCTCACACCCATCAAAAATAGAAACACTAATGACCTAGTTTGAAAGATAAACCAATGTCCTCAAATTTTTCTTTCATGAGTTTGCTCATCCTTTCCACCATGGAAGGAGTGAAATAATGTGTCCAATGACCAACTTCTCCTTTTCGAAAATAGCTCTTCTTCTCGAAATACTTGTTAATAACCCCGCTCTTGTTACCCTCCATTTCTTTCAAGTTATTAATGCTACAAAACTCGGTTATTTCCTTAATGACACCCTCGCTTTCCTCTTGGGGAGAGAAGGGCATACCAACAAATTCAGCCAACTTCTTCAGCTCTGCTATAGGATCGTCCTTCAAATCCTCGTACTTAAGAAATAACACTTTCTCCGATTGTTCTAAACTCTGCTTCCAATATTCCACAACGTGGTCGAAGAAGGGACCGTGGATCACCTTCCCTTGGATGAATTCCTCAAAACAATCCTCTATACTATATTCAAAATCTCCACCTTGAATCTTTTTCATAGCACTCTTGCTAAAGTACCAAAGCGACACAAGCGTATCCATAGGGTTTCGACTAACATATATGACCTTACATCCGGAATCCTTGATGGATTCTGGAAGCGAGATGTAAGGTAAGTGGGTATGGAGCAACCTAGGTGAAGGAAGTTCACTAAGATGGTGGGGCCGAGGATAATCGAAGGCATTACCATACACATCAATCTCTAGCCGGTACACGAGTTCACGTGGATGATTTTTAAGCAGAGAACTCTGCTTGATATCATATTTTTCGCGGTTGACGACTGAGAAGAGTAATGACTTCAACCAGGTGGTACCTGCTTCACAAAAATTGTGATCAGGCAACAAACTTTAGACACACTACGGACGAACGTTTGTTACCAAATGTACTCCCTCCGTCCCAGACTCCCAGTCATTTGTTTACATTTTCATTTTAGTGTGTCTTAGTCAATAGTTTAGCTTTCTATTTTGGTTCTTAAGAGGAGTACTCTAGCAATCACAATTCACATCCATTATCATCTAGAAAACCTCGAGAACTCAAACACAGATTTCAGTAAAATAGGAGAAGCATGCATGCATACGATGACTAACCCGTTATTCTATAACTAAACGACGAATAAATAATTCGTAAGAGACAGCGACCGAACCAGGATTTTGAGTCAGCGGGGGCGGAAGGGTAATATTATAAGGGGACCTGAACAAATTCGAAAATTTTAACTAAAAATTTCTAATTTTTCCAAAGCCAGCGGGGGAGAGCGCCCCTGCTAGCCCCCCTCGCTCCACCCTTGGTAAGACAATCTGACACAAGACTCGCTAAGACGCTAGTATATATGTACCTGTCTTGGGAAAGCTAGCGATGATAAGATCAGTGTAGCGAGCGCGGAAATGCCTTTGAAAAGAAAGGATGCTAGCTATGTAATTACTATTGTTAGGACACAAGAAGCCTTGGTACTTGACAAGTTCAAAGTTACGGCTTACGGGTGTCTTAGGAAGGTCTTGTATAACACGTTTCACTTCATCTTCATGGACTAGTAGCTCATCTTCGTTTGTTGTTTTTGGTTGCTGCATTTTTATCGATATCTATATCTATATCTATATCGATATCGATATCAGTGATATTGATCGGTGAAAACTTGTTTTTGGAATTGGAACTAAGAACTTGGGAACTTAGGAACTTGCATCCACCGAACGGTCTTTAATGCATAAATTTGTAACAAGTATGTTGGAGAATAAAGATGGGAGTGGACACGCAAGCTGTTGGGCTGACACGTCTCGTTAATAAAAATGGAACTAATGTAGACTGGAGGACATAATAGAGACGAGCACGCATCTCAATCCCAATAACCCGATCAAAAACTAATGTAAACCAGATATGATAGACTCTGAAACAGATTCAAGGCATATCTTAAATAAATAAAAAATTATTCACCTTCACATCAATAACTAGAAAACCTCTAATTTTTTTTTATTAAAACAAGAACAATTACAAATACACACTAATAACCTAATTTGAAAGACAAACCAATGTCCTCATATTTTTCTTTCATGAGTTTGTTCATCCTCTCAACCATGGAAGGAGTAAAATATTGTGTCCAATCACCAACTTCCCTTTTTCTAAAATAACTCTTTTTCTCATAAAACTTGTTAAAAACTCCACTTTTATTAACCTCCATTTCTTTCAAATTACCAATACTACAAAACTCGACTATTTCTTTAATAACACCCTCACTTTCTTCTTTTGCGGAGAAGGGCGCGCCCACAAATTCAGCTAATTTCTTCAGCTCGACTATAGGATCGTCCTTCAGATCCTCATACTTTAGGAATAATACCTTCTCGGGTCGCTCTAAACTTTCTTTCCAATACTCGACAACATGATCAAAGAAAGGTCCATGCACAAGTTTCCCTTGTAAGAAAAGCTCAAAAAACTCGTCCATGCTAAAAAATTCAAAATCATCGCCTTCCATCTTCTTCAACGCGCTTATCATGAAGTACCATTGTGATACAAGCGTGTCCATTGGGTTTCGACTGATATATAAGACCTTACACCCGGAATCCTTGATGGAGTCCGGGAGCGAGACGTAGGGCAAGTGGGTATGGAGTAATCTAGGTGAAGGAAGTTCATCAAGATGGTGTGGCCGAGGATAATCGAAGGCATTACCATACACATCAATCTCTAGCCGGTACACAAGCTCATGAGGATGATTATTAAGCAGAGGACTCTGCTTGATACCATATTTTTCGCGGTTGACGACCGAGAAGAGTAAAGACTTCAACCAAGTGGTACCTGTTTCACCAAAACTGATATGAAACCATTTTTACACACTATATTCATATTTGACATTTGGTGTTCATTTTTATTTCGACGGAAATGAGTAACTTTTAATATTAAAAACTCAAGTATTCACATTTATGATCCTCCTAAAAACCTGGAAAAATCAAAACCAAAGATTTTAGTGAAATAGGGGAAGCATATAAAACTCATTAATTCATGTTTAAAAAGTAATAGAATAAAGGAAAATGAAATGTCGTCACGGTACTACCCTACACAAGGGCATGTGAGAAGGTGGTACAGAGACGATTTCATACAAGACTCGCTAATACCTGTCTTAGGGAAGCTAGCGATGATGAGATCAGTGTCGTGAGCACGGAAATACCGTTGAAAAGAAAGGATGCTAGCCATGTAATTACTATGGTTAGGACACCAGAAGCCTTGGTACTTGACTATACTAAACTTACTGCTTATATCAGTCTTAGGAAGATCTTGTATAACACGTTCGGCTTCATCAACATGAACTAGTAACTCATCTTGTGTATCATCTTGGTTTCGTGTTTTTGGTTGCTGCATTTTTGTCGATATCTATATCTATAATACGAAAAAGATATTGTTTTTGGAGTGATATAATGCAGAGTACATTATAAAGAGTTTTTGGAATTTGGCACTTGCGTTCACCGAACGCCACTTCTAAGGTAATGCATAAATTGCGGATGAGTATGCTAAGATTCGAGCGGTGGTGGGTTATCCCAAATCAGAAATAAAATAACATAAACAACAGTACAGTTTAATAAACTACGGAATGATAATGCGACGGAGAAAACGTATTCTGCTACTCTATTTGTTACGTGAGAGTATTATTTTTAATAAAATGTATTCACGAGTTAGATGGAAGTGAGCACACTGGCCTTTGGGTTGGCATCCCCCCAAAACTGTGTCTAGCCTAGGCACGACACAACACGTCATGACTCATGAGCCATGCTTGGGCCGACATTTCCATTTCACCGGCACGACAAGAAACCGACCTTCCCAAGCTCGGTTCGTGCCATTCTCATCCAGGCACGATGGGCCGGCACGAGGTAACGCGGCCCACTTCCATCTCTACGTGTTAGGACCACAAAAGACAATTCAATTTTGATCAAATACCGACCATAATTGGATACCATAGGAAAATATTTCATCCTTCAGACAAAAGCTGAAGAGAGGAACATGAGTACCACAAATGATGGACATTACAGGATAAATTATCACCATTTCACTCATTTAACAAAAGCTTTCCGAAGTGGGTAGCAATCGATGTGTCATGTGTCTATCTGAGCTACTACTAAGCTAAGATTCCTACAAGAGTTTGACAACAACAACATTGCCCCAATGCCTCGGTGACTCCCGCAAATTACGAGGTAAGGGGGGCAGATGTATGCCACAAGAGCAAGAGAATACACAAAAGCTCCTACATATGTCACAAAATACACAAATTAAAAGTTAAAACCCTAAGTCCTCACCCAACATCTTCTGGTGTTTCCTGTATATTCGGCCTCTCCAACGGCTGAAATCATCTTTGAATTGAGCTATCCTCGCAAAAAGATGGCATAGGATGTGGATGAATGTGTTGCTGCCTTAGGCGGGATTATAACGTAAATGTTGTTCATAGAAGTTGATCAACTGTAAGTACAAGAGCCAAAATGTTAATAGCATGTTTTTCAAAAGATATTATCTAGTAGGGTACGACATGATGAAATCGAAGGCAAGAAAATACCAGGAGAGGGTTGGTTGCCTTGAGGAACTTGTTATCTACCATAACTTCCTTCCCGTCCGACCTAGAATACAAGATAAAATGTCCATAAATCCCAAGGCCTAACAATAAGTAAAATAAATAGAAATTTCCTGTTGAGATCTCTGACCAGGATGCGAAGGTCAAAATTGTGATAGAAGGGTAGATTTTGAAAATTTTATATTACCGGTTAATTTTATAAAATCTCCCCCTTTAATATTAAAAAAAAAAAGAGCGAGCAAATATAACATTGTAATAGGTATACAACCATAAGTTTCTAAACAAGGGTTTGTCAGAAAACACGTCAAGCAATGACTTCTTATGTCAAGGCGCACTCGATAAGCTTCACTAAAAATAGCAGGAATGTCACTTCTATGACGAACTTATCACTGAAATCCCTAGGGAAGGATCAATACTATACAGCATAGGCATACCAAGTATCTTCCTAGCCCATATCATCACCTGAAAACCCACTGTTACGAAAATCTCGAGGTCTGGCCGAAGGGAAATAGTGTTCCAACAATATACAAGTATGCTTTGTTCAAGTCCAAGCTTCTTTCAGCCAGACAGAAGGATGAACACGCGACTACTATTTCAAAAATCAAAACAGTATCTTATTAAAAAAAACTGAACACTTATTCCAAATAAAATGTACTGGCACTAAGATAATCCATTACCAATCCTTAATTCAATAATACAAACAGAGGACAGTCGTCTTTTCCTTCATAGCCTTTCTTTTATGTATCAAGCCACATCACTCTTTAAACTCGTATCCTCATCTCCTAACAGTTAAACACGGGAACACTGCATGTCTATTGAAAGAACGACAACTTTTGCCACAAACAGAGGAACAAGCGGACGGCCCAATACGCAGTGGAACTAAATTAATCACTTGGTAAAAGCTAACCAAAACATGACAAAAGTTACTTACAGTCGTACACTGTAAAATTTTGTCAACTGTCTAAATCGGAAAAGATGTGAAGTATATCAGAAAAGGTCACAGCTTTTTCCAATGGTTTCGTCCAAACATTCACTAAAACTGCCCAACTTTTAAAACTAAACTTTAATGAATTATTCATTTCGCTGTACTTCTTTTTCACTCTTAAAATATATGCATATGAAACAAGAATAAAACTTACACTAACAAAATTATTAGATATGAATTTTTTATTAAGAAGCAATCATCATTCACACAAAGATAGTCGAACGAAGAACTAGGCAAAGCATACCTCATTACCACAAATGTCACAGCAACATCCTGAATATTGTTTGTCACGGATGCTGAATAACTTATAGGCTTGACAATTTTGGTGATAATAGGAGAATTCCGAGTATTGTCATATTTTTTCTTTCGGGAAGCATCAGAACCCCCTACTGTTAACTGCTCAACTTTCTCAGAAGCGCTAGTATTCACTGGTAAGGGGGTGCCAAAGCAATCTATATTTAATGATGACTCGGTCTGTGTGAACCTGCGTACAGAGCCCGACTTTCTTCGTTGTGCACCTCTCCGTTGATTGCTTTGGCCAGCTTCAACACACGGGGACTTGGCAGGGACCATTTCAACATTCATAGGTTGTTGTAAATGTATTTCCGAATTCTTTCCATTAGCAATTTGACCAGACAGCTGTGATTCAGAACGGTCTTTTTCACTGCTAGCTGGCGACACTTTCATAGAGCCATTACAATCACTTTTTTTAGAACCTCTAGATCTCTTCATAGTCTCCTCAGGTTTTACAGCAATATCAACCATGCCAGATTGGGGATGAACATGGTTCGACTCTAAATTGGAAGAGTTCAGGTGTTCAAGGCTGTTAACAGGCAACTTTATTGGCGATGTCTTGCTCTTGGTAGCACCATAAGAGTACTGCATTTTCTTCTTTTGCTGGGTAAATTTGCGTTTGCGCTTCCTAGAACCCTTCTTTTGCCCAGACTGCAAGCTGCAGTCCACAAAGAAATGATTTAATAACCAATGGTAACTGCCGATAGAGGCTAACACAACAGTCTTAGATGGTGATCATATAAGCTTATAAAAAAAGGCAAGGGAAGAAAACAAACACCTCTCTTCATATGACTCAATAACATCAGGACATGTTTGAAGATGATCAACAGGCTCCCAAGTGTTAGCGCTTTCGGGCCAACCACGCCTGAAACAGGCATAAAATCCAGTAAGACAAGAATTTTCACCTATTGCATACTTGAACTAAATCTTTGGCTCCATACTTGAACTAAATTGAACAATTAAAACCTAACAGCTGAAATGATCGCCAAAGCACCTCAAGCATTGAATAAAGTCCCTTCTTAATATTCAGCAAGGAAAAGGCACAAACATTACGACCATATGAAACAAACAATCAATTGTGTTGCACTGCCGATAGTCCGGTGAAAGACACAACATACGAACAACAGTAAAGAACATTCTATCACTCCAAACACCCTTCATAACGAGCACAAGCTACTCAAACCTTAAACACCGTTGGCTAAACCTAAAATGCTCAAGTCTTACAGGTTACAATTTGGACATTTTAGCTACCATTAAATGAACCACATCGTAAGGCCATCTTAAGCTCAGAGGTCTTGAATGAAATTCTATGATTATCTCTCCATATTCAAACAATCACAATTCCAAATAACCTCGACTTTGACCTCTACCCTAATCCCCAATTTCGAACCTAAATCCTTTCATTTTTAAACTATATAACAAAAACAATTCCATTTAGTTCCATAATACAATTATACAAATATACAACACAACACAACACAACACAAACTAAACCGAAAAACAAGATATGAGAAACAAGACGCACCATTTAATCAAATATTGCGGCTCGCCCTGCAAAAACAAGCACACAAAAAGCGAGTTATTCTCATGTAAGGCCGTCTTTAAACCACTATTCTCAAACATCACAACTCATTCAAATGGAAAAGCTAGTAATTTGATAAATTCATTTTACAAATTTCTCGTATAAGACCGTCTTACACTATAATTCGTAACCTTAATTAAGAAACAAAACTCGAAAATAATACTAGAAATTAAAACACAAAAATACCTTACAAATCCGCTTTTTACGAATAGATTCAACCTCAAAGAAACCGTCAGCAAGCTTCTGTCGCTTAATCAATTGCTCCGCCGTCGTCGCCGCCACCTCCGCCGCCGCGTCAACCACCTCACTTTCTCTTTCCTCTACGTCATTATCTTCTTCATCTTCTTCATCCTCATCCTCATCTCCATCTTCTTCTTCGTCTTCGTCTTCTTCCTCGTCGTCGTCTTCGTCTTCTACCTCATCTTCGCCGGCGTCCTCAGACTCGTCGTCGCCGGCATTATTGGAGTCGAAACGCTGCGTTTCGAGAGCTGACTCGGTGAGCGAGTGAGACAGTGAGTTTGACTCAGTTGTTAATAGTGCAGCAGTAGCAGGAGTGGTATTATCGGTGAAATTAGGGTTATTCATTTCTCTCTCCTCCGATGGTCGTGAGTTTTTCGGTTTGTCAAAGACAATGGGTTTACGACTTCGGTTTGATTTATGTAGAACGGTTTTACACAAAAATTGTACTCGGTATTTGAATTAAGACTTTTTAAGTTAGTTTGAGTTGATGTCCGTTTAATTGTTTACTAATGTCTTCTGATATTCTCCATCTTTGTTGGATTAAATGTGTTTTTGACATTTAATGATAGTCATAAAACAAGTTGGTTTGAATTTTAAAAGAGTCTAGGGTTCATTTTTAGTACTGTCAGCTTACACCTGAGCACGAGCCGAAATAAGACTAGTGGAAACTATCATTGTGACTCGTTGTGCGAACCATTCAACTTTGTCACAATGAGGTTTGTCATTGACCTCATTGTGAGTCGTTCGAACCATTGTTCATCGACTTTTAAGTTCCCCGTTTTATATGGTAAAATTCCCCTTCTATATGCAAGTTTTCAACTACTACAGGCGCAAACTCAAAATAAAATGGGAGTAATTCAAGATTGCTTTAAAAAGATACCGAGGTTAATGACAGAAGACGACTCAGACCAGGGATTATTGAAGATAATTATCCTTTCATCAAGTTCCTGCTCCAAAAAAACACATTTTCTAAAACAAATTAGAGCTGAGTAGTCAATTATAATGGCAAAAGGCGGTCTCTAGAATTCTCATCCTCGAGTTATAATCATCCAGCTGCTTCAACAATTTCTCACACTTCGACTAGGGAACACGTTTCTGCTCGACCTGAAAACTACTGGTCTCGCAAGTTAAATCTTCTCATAAATGACTCACAGTTTACATTTTATCTGTTAGGAACAAGAACCACATCAAACCGCTAAAGAAGAAAACCCTCGAGACTTTAAAACCATTGATATAGAGCTTCATAAAAGAAGCTCAGTAAGGCTTGTTATCTAACTCGTCTCCGGTCACAATACACGTTTGCTTAACTAATGGTTTTACGAAAATTCAGCAAATTTGCCAAATTGAAGCCGAAAAAAGAGAGAGAATGCAGAAATATCAGCAATATAAAGCAGGGCACACACAAAGTCACTGACAAGTTCAAGCACTCGGCTTTTCCTCAGCAGCTGCTTCAAAGGTTTCACCAGCTACAAGATCTGGAACCTCGTCATCGTCCTCATCAACAGTATTGAGACCACTGCCATCAGGGTTGGCATTAGCTCCACCCTTTGAAAATTGCTCTGCCAGCTTCCTCAAATTGTCCAAGTTATCTGGCCCTGTTTACAAAACACGGATATATTCACTCATTATGAGAAAGATGTTACGGAATAAGACTCTTGATTATCTTGCAGTACTGAAAGAAAGATAACCAGAACTCCAGAAGAGGCTGGCTGGTTACATACCCAATTGGTTGATTATTCCAGGGAGAATATCTTGCAATTCTGAAAGAAGATAACAAACGTCGTATTAGTTATACTCCGTATTTCCAAGTGTTCAAATCTAAATTTGAGACTTGATGTTGGACTGCATTAGGCCGACAAAGCCTAATCTCAGTCATTGCGCCTCTCAAAATGCATCCCAATTCAATAATTCAGTATGCGGACACTGTTTGGCAATCATTCAAAGCTCAGTGACAATGTGGTGGGGCGCCTCAAAATCATTCTAATCATAGATGATAGGCAACAAAAGGAGTACAAAAATGTAAAAAGGTGCTTACTCTTGATTTGTGGTGTACCGCTGACAACCCAAGTATTAGCCGCAATAGAAGCTTGAACTGAGGAAGAAAACCAAGTATCTGATTAGAATTGAACTACGAAAATATATAATGAGACTCATCATGACTCCTGCCAAAGAACATGTGAACAGTAGATGCAAAACACATCGTAAAACAGCTTAAGCTCACCTTTAGGGGTTTGGAATTGGATAACCTGATCATCCTTGAAAATATTCACTTCCTCAATTGCAGGAATCGCGTTTACCCCTATTCTCTTCAGGGTACCCTGCAGCCTTTTGTCATCCGTGGTGGTAGTTTTGTGTACAGCCTTCTTCTTTCTACAATTACGAAAGAGAGTGTTCAACATGACTACAGTACATATTAATGTCAATAAAAGATAAATTTACATTATAGTACAGAGGAATAACTTAAACACCAACACATGACAGTTTTACAAGAGAATCATGTTCGTCTATCCGGAGTCAAGTTTATAAGGCAATAACATACAAAATAAGTAAAGCTAGTATGTCTGCACAAGTCCACACAATCTCGCATAGTCGCATGACTAGCATGGAATGCCATTGCAACCCTCTACACTAAAGGCAAAACGAGGTGAACACCGGAAAAATCTAAATTCTAAAGTCAAAGCTACAACTTTGTCAGATTGGTTGAAGGCCAATTTAATACCAAACAAACCATCAAGTGATTCTTCAGAAAAAATGAGACAATGAAACCATATAAACAGGAAGAGATACAATCCCCCCACCCAGCTCCTCCTAAAATATATAATCGTTAGACATCTTCAATGACCAGTGAATTCAACAACAAAGCTAAAAGCACACACAAAACCACCATGATTTCCCAGTAACAACTATACTAAGAACACCAAGCACAAGGTGACCTGTGACACTGTGAGTAACATGAGGAGCTCAGGGTTCAGGTGCTACATGAAGTACGCGGTAACGAACCTAATAGCCTTATGGAGTAATGGCATATCAAAGGAATAAATTGCACCAAATATAATACTGAGTAACATTGAATTTATACCTTCTCATGCTTCCTTTGCCACCAGTGCGAACAGCACCAGCCATCTTCATAAGCTTCTCCACATTCATCTAAAAACACAAAAAGAAGTCAGCTGGCTGTAGTTCACCACTTTGCCACTATCTATTAAAAAACTCCTTAGTAGACAAAAAGGACTGAGCAATCTAAACCATACGTCTAACAAAAGCAACCAAATTCTGAACGTATTAATCATCAGATAAAAGAACACACACGAAGAACATAAGAACATAAGAGCAAAAAGATTCCTAAAATCAACTCTAAAGAACAAGGTGATGGCTAATAGACGTAAAAGCACTCAACTTTTACCACAGAACATAAACATTATTAGATAACCAATCAATAAATTTATTTACATTGTAGAATGGCAGTACTCTTGTTCCAATCGGCTATATGCCACCAGTAAGTACCAGAACAATTATTACCAAAGACGTGGGAGATTTGAACCTTTGACCTATCGTCACTAATTGCATACCCCTAGCTTAACACATCAGAACAATCATCAAACATCGCTCATGAGTCATGAGCATTCAAATACCACAAGGGCTACTCCAAGTCATCAAAAGCAACCGGCTTTATCGAAAATGTGGGCATTTCGACACAAAAATGACCAAAACCTAGGTGTTAATAATGGAGTTAGACACATAGACAGTAACGAATTTGATCACCCAATACAGTACGTGAATACTTCAGCTCAACCACCAAGCCAAGCTGGGCCGAGTGATCATTTCTTAACAAAAATATATATAGACTGAAATGGTCAAGGGCCGACCCCTCCCGATATAACTAAGGTCCTCCACCAGTCACACCAAATCAATTACCGAGTACATATTAAAACATCTGTAGGTCTTGCTTAAGACCGTCTTAACTTCAAACCTCTCGCAAAACCCTAGAACCCAGTAATTAACAACAATAATAATATAATCCCTAAAATAAACCCCCAAATAACAAATAAACAATATAATTGTAACTATTAGCAGAAAATCAATCATCCCAAATCACAGTAATCTAAAACTCAACCCTAACACCTATCAAAAACCCTAAAAACCATTCAAAAAAACATGATTAATCGAAACGGATTATAATTAATCGATCGAATGTAATAGTAACAGAGATTAACGATCAAAACAATAAATTGAGAAACGTAGAATGATAAAGAGTACCTTGAATTGAGATTTGGGGATTAAAGAGGAGAGAGAAGATGGAAAAATGCGGCGAAGCGCAAAATTAGGGATTCGTTTAGTAGAGAAGAGTGAACTCAATTGAAGAGAGGTTTGTAATCGGGTTTGAGTGAAGTCTTTTGAGTGAGTAAAATATGAAGTGGGAAAAATGAATGGAGGATGAGAGTCTTTAGACTTGTATAGTCTTGTGGATAATGCTCACTTTTTATTAGCGGGTCGTAAATTAGAGGTGTCAATCGGGTCGGTCGGGTTGTGTTTGGATCGAGTCATATCGAGTTTAGGTTATATCGGGTCAGCCTATCCTTCCGAGTCGAGTCGGGTTTTGGGACGTTATCGGGTTGGGTCATTTCAACTCAAGTAATGTGTGGGTCGGGTCATTATCGGGTTCGGCTACTTAATTGCATTACTACATTTTTTGCCATTAAATTTAGTTTTTAACCTATTGTTTAGTTTAATTACGTCATTATTGAGTCAAACGTATCAGTCTAAAGACTAAACACAATCACTTTCATTTTGATCAAAATTAAGCTTAATAATTATCAGGTCATCAATTTATCGGGTCAGTATCAGGTCGGGTTCGGGTCACTGATAGTCGGATCGTGCCGGCTTACAGCTCGGCATCGAGTCGGGTCGGGTTCAAGTCGCAATATTTTCGAGTCTTATCGGGTCGGGTTTTCTCGAATTCGAGCCGGGTCACTCGAGTCTGTTCAGACTTGCCAGCTCTTTGTCGTAATGACAGATCAGAATGTATCATGTCAAGTAAGAGCAAGTTTCTCTTGTGACGGACATATCCGTCACAACTCACAAGCTTGTGACGAGGCATATACTACCTATATGGGTAGGTAAGACAAAGTCACAAAACCAATTGTTACTCCCTAGACAATATGTTTTTGTCTTATCTACCCATATAAGTTATATTTAACTCGCCGTAAGTTTGCGACGGATATTACAATGAGAATTTGTGGTCACATAAACTAAGTATTAATGCTTTCACATATGAGCTAAGTTTTGGTGCTTTCATGTATTGAGTGGAATTAGCGTTATCATTTTCCTATTGCATATATAGGTTAACATTTTAATCTCATGTTCCATTTCATTTTCCTTTTTATACGATACCATATTCTTTCACAAAATACTCATCAAGGGTGAGTGGAGAAGCACATGGGGGGTTCATCGTATTTTCGTTGATAGAGTTAATTTCGAGATGATGAGGTCAACTTTAATTTGTCAATATTTGCTCAAAACTTGCTTATCTGTCTAAAATTCGGAGGGGAAGAACTATTAATATCTTCGATATTTTCTACAAATTACTTCCATTTTGTCAAAAATGTTCATACAATTAGGAAATTTGAAACTTTATACGGAGTATAAGGTATAATTTCTAAAAGTTGTACTTCCTCTGTTCCATTTGATTCTTTACGTTTGTTTTATGCACATATGCCAATACACCTTTTGTTTTGTCCATATCTATTGTTACATATTACTAAAAATTATAAAAGTTTGATATTCGTAATCCACTCGGTGAGACGATTTAAACAAGATCTCACATGACTATATTTTATGTTATATATTAGAAATTGTATTAAAGATTCTCCTTACTAATAACTAGTGCCAAAAAAGCAAACGTAAAGAAACAAATGGAACGGAGGAAGTATAAAAATAAAATAAAATAAAGAATTATATCCATTGATCCATTCTATGTTGATGAGTGGGGTACTCGAGAGTCTCGATCTCGAGTCTCGGACCGTTATACGAGTATACGACTATGCAAGTACGGGCTAAATAGTCTTCATCAAACACAATGGGCCCTAATTATCCGTTTGAATTCTCAAAATCCACGGCCCACATGTTTTGATTTACACGGCTACTTGAACCCGGTCTGCTAGAAGGTAAACAAACAATGTTGTACACTTGTACTTCAAATAAATTTCCTACCAAATACCAATAATACCATGTTTCTAATTGTACTCAAAAGTTTTTTAAAAAAAAAAAAAGTGCATGATGAATGAGATAAAATTGAATTGATTACTTTTTCGATATACTACTCAATCCAACCCAATTTACCCATTTTTCAAATTTTTTTTGCTCATATTTGTTGGCTATGGATAGTTTAATCGGGATGAAAGGGAAACTGAAATTGCGCCACACTATCTTTCCTTCGCGGCAGTGGAACTTTGACCTTATTGAGGTGTTATTTACAAGCGATTGGGCTAGGAAAATCCGGGCTATGCCTATTAGTGATGCTGCGGCCGAAGATTACATTTTTTGGAAGCATACCCCCTCAGGGCTTTATTCGGTTAAAAGCGGCTATGGTATCTGCCTCTCTCAGTTCTTTGAACATCACAGCTCCCTAACTGATAATTCCCGACTTTCACTGCTCCCCTGCGGTGAAAGTCTTTTCTAAGCAAAAACTATGGCATCTTCCGGGGCCACAGGCGTGGAAGATTCTTCTTTGGCGAATTCTGACAGATTCGCTTTCGGTGGGTGAGGAGTTTCTTAAACGAGAAATCTCTTTGGATTGGGTGTGCCCCTTGTGAGTTGTGCCATGCGACGAATTCTGTTGAGACGTTGGCCCATCTTTTCCGTGATTGTTTCTTGGTTAAGCGGCTGTGGGCAGCCTCTCCCCTTGGTATCTCCACGGGCCTAACGGATTTCATTGACCTGAAGGACTGGATAATTAACTGGATTCTCTTCCTCGTAAAAGGGGAGAACCCCTCTCAGCCAGTTATCCTTTTTCTCTCCGTCATTTGGAGCATTTGGCGGATGAGGTGTGAGATAGTTTTCAAGGGTAAGGACTTCTCTGTAGAGTTCTTTTTTAATGTTCAATCTAGCACGACTCTTACTGCTTTGAAAGGAGAGGAGATTGTCCGGTCCAGAGACTCTTCGCTTGCACAAGCCCAAGGTGACCATTTAATGAGCATTCGGTACAGTGTTAGGAACCATTTCCCTTTTTATATAGTGGGGGAGAAAGGGACTTGCAAACTTTATCGTGCTAAGGTTGATGCTAGTTGGGTTGACTCACTCCACGCCTCTCTAGGGTGGGAGGTCTATTCACCTGAAGGGGATTGTTTTTCAACTTTTTCACAGAGCTTCTATGCGGAATCTGCAATTCAAGCTGAAGCTATTGGTATGAGAGAACTCGTTAAGTGGGTTGTGGATTGCAAAATCCTTCACTTGGATGTTTCTTCGGATTGTTTACAACTTTTATTCCAGCTTGCCGGGGTTGAGACGCCGCATCATACGACTAGGAGTCTGTTGCATGACGTCTTTTTCCTCTTTTCATCTTTTCACTGTATTTGTTTTAGTTTTATTCCACGTCGTCTTAATAAGGTTGCCCATAACCTAGTTAAGGCTAAATTGGGCTTGTAAGACGCTTTCTTTACTGCTGCCCAAAAAATAAATAAATAAATAAATAAATACTGAGATTCCGTACCACCTCTTAGATTAAATGTGGATCATACCCATTTCTCCATCAATGTATTTGAACAAATGGTACTAAAATTAGAACTAGTACGCATTACCAAATTATTTGACTTGTCAATTTAGAGAACATGGCTAGTTGATCATTATCATATCATTAATCCTTGTTAAGGATAACGGATAACCAATTGACGTAGCAAAATGATTAATATATGCATAAATCAACAAACTCGGAGACATTTCTTCTCTACCAAATGGTAAAATAAAATGAGGATCCAAAGGAAGTCGACATATAGATAGAGATTAATATACAACGGAACGATACAAATTCTCATATAAAACTGTTTTATACTCCGTAATAGATACGAGTATATCCGGAGATTAGATGAATTGAAACTATTCATCAACTTGGGTCAAGATGTTTAGCTCAAGTTGAATAAGTTGAGTTCATTCTAACCAGCTCTACTGCAATTCCAAAACAGATGACCAAAGCAATGATAAATGGAAAATATATTTTTTCACCTTCCTCGCATAACAGTTGTGACAAAACGAAAAATTAATAAAAATTGAAGCATAAAGTTGGTGAATGTACCATTGACTTCTCAAGAACAACTGTGCAATAACAACGGTTTCTGGACGGATTACACAAATACTTATTCTCGATGAATAATTTAATCTCAACTACATTTTGATAATTAATTCATATTATTTTCATTAAGAACAAATCGTCCAATTGTAGTGTAAATGATATTCAAAGTTTCAAACCAATAGTAGTAGTGCTAAGGAAATATCGTTAACGTGACATGTTAAAGACGCGGCTAAGTATGCCAATGTCAACCGAGTATGCATTTTCAATAGGCTATATAAGTACATGTTGGAACGTTATTATTTCATACAAAATATTCAAACACAAATTAAAGTAATTAATTATTTTTCGATAAAAACATTTATAAATTTCTCGAGTTAATTATATTTTAAGAGCGAGAGCAATGGCTGATGGTGAAGAGAAGAAGCACCATTTCCTCCACCGCAACAAGGATAAAGACGAGACACCCAAGGATCCCGAAAAGGAGTTGAAGAAGCACAAGAACCGTGAGAATCTCGGCAAGGTTACCGCCATTGCCGCTGGTGCTTATGCATTGGTATTGTTTTCTTTCTCTTTATCCTTTTCACTTTTAGGAATGTAAATGACACGACTAATAATATTAAGTCTTGTAAAGGTAGACCACACTACAGTTATCTAAAAATCACATAAAATTGTTAAATTACTAACATGGTTATCATGAGATTGTCTCATATACAAATGTATGAATCAAATATCAGCAAATAACTTTTGATATGATTCTTGTATATAGCATGAGAAGCACAAGGCAAAGAAAGACCCTGAGAACGCGTCGAAACACAAGGTAGCCCAGGAAATCGCAACCACGGTGGCCGTGGGAGCTGGTGGTTTAGCTTTTCATGAACATCACAAGAAGAAGGAAGCCAAGAAAGAGTTGAAGGAGCAGGGCAAACACTGATTTATTCAAAGCTAATTGAGTATATTACTCCTAATGTGTACTACTCCGTATTTAATTTGTTTTTGTCTTGTTTTTCCAATGGATGTGTGTATTTTACATTTTTTGTGTTCTTACTAAGGCTTAGTAACTTTTGTTCAATCATGTGTTTGTTGTAACAATTATTTTTACTTGTGACGAAAAAGTAAATTGTTAGTGGCGTTCCTTGACTTTATTTTTCACTCCGAAAACTCTAGAAGTTTTGAAAATCCATGTATCAAAAAACAGAAAAGAAAAAAACTTTATTGACCTTGTCTATAATATGAGATTCCAAAGTGTCCATATCGACCTTGGTACGTACCACATTAGTGGAAATGGCTCTTATACCAACCGTAAAATACCGACCGATAAATGGTCGGTAATAAGCATTATCGACTGATTTCGGTCGGTAAAATAACACAAATAAGACTAATGAAGCAATGCTCAAGACACCACTTTTTCCATTCTGCAATTTTAAAATGACAGCAAAAATGCAATTAGGAAAATAAACTTGTAGCAATGTAGACAATTAACAGTTCAATCTTACTGAATTCACCAAAGAAAAAAGCAATACTTCATTAATTATAGGCCAAGTTTTGAAGCAAAGTCTTCACATATATCTTTCAAATCATCCAATTTTTCTTCAAACTCTGAAGCATCGTCAGTGTTACCAGATACCACATCAAGCCATTCAAATGTCTCATCGACGGCTTCCTTTAGCTTCTTCTTCACAATAGAGCTTATCTTTAAATTTTTACGACTATGCAGTGCATCCCATATTTTGTTAGCATAATTCTCCAGCGCCATCTTAGCTTTCGCCATTTTCATGTGCTTTTCATCGCCAGCCTCGTACATTTCAGCCTCTCCTATCATCCTCTCTATCTCCTCCTTTGAAAGCCGTCCATTGTGATTGATATATAACTAGTGTAGATCCCGCGCAAATGCGCGGTTTTTAGAGAATGATGTACAAAAACATTAAATATTATAGCCTGATAATATGCTTAAGCCGGTTATAAGAGAGACTATTTGATAGTTTTTGCACCTAATAATATTGACGTTTTAACTGACTTAATTATATAAATTACTCCATTATTAAAGATAATATTATTATATGATTAAATTTATCAAAAGAATAATCTCAGCTAATGATTTATTTATACAATAAAATTAGAGAATTGCAAAAGAGATGGTCAATTTGTAGTATACCTTTGTATCAAAAGACAGAAAAATAGAATTGTGAAAAAAATTGCGTAGAATATTTTGCTTCATATCATACATATTATTAATGCAATCCACATGTACCTTTTTAAATTTGTACCTTATTAATATTTAATCTTTCACTGTATTGTTTGATATTATTGAAAAAAAATGAAATGTAAAACAAATCAAAGAAATTAAGTTAAGTTGTAATTTTTTTTTTTCAATGAATTTGTTTTTTTATCACGAAGCTAATAGTAAGTATGTGTTAAGTTATTCTTTGAAGTAATACTACTTCGTAATTATTGCATTACTGAAAAACTTAACAACTTATATATTTTATAATTTTATACCAAAATAATTTTATTTTATGAAGAAATTATAATTATGAATTTAATTTAATTATAAGAATATATTCATTGAAAAAATAATAATGTAATAGAAGTAAATTTTAGTTATTGCCTTATTTAGCTAAGATGCTTTTTGGAGGGAAAACTAAGAGAATTGTTATTCTCTTAATAGT